>JAPYZI010000579.1:0-47042 GCA_030523105.1 Ophioninae sp. A BG-2022a
GAAAAATCGCTAAAAAAAACGCAAAGGGGTATGTATGGAAAAATTTGCAAAAATCGATGGTCCAACTTTGAAATTCTGCCAAAAATCGAAAAATCATCACATTTTAATTATTAAAAAAGCATTTTGAAGAAAAAATCATAACGAAGAGTTTGAGCGCAAAGTGGAGTACCAAATCCCAAAGGAAAAAAAGTTATTCACGTTTTAGTGAAAAACTTTTGTCCCCAGAAAATCCAAAAAAGTTTTTCATTTTTAATATTTTTTTATAGGTCTATTTCGATGTAACTTTATCCCCTGAATACGAATATACCATTTATTTTCCCGAAAACCCAAAATTTCCATGTCATTCTTGAAGCGGAAAGTCAAAAAATTGTCGGTAAATTAACGAAAGGATTCAGGGTTTTCAATGTATTTCTTTCGTAGTTTGTTTGGGTTTGATACTGAATTAATCAAAATAGTGGTGGAAGGACTGACAGATATGACGGTTCAGCCTTAATTATCACGTAGATTAATTATCACTGACGATAAACGATTCGTTCAGTCGTCGGTAAGTTACTCTCTGAAATTCGGCTGTTCGTTGTTTTAGAATACAATTCACCCAGAAAATAATTTTAAAAAAATCGAATAGAGCGAAAAAGCTTAAAGATGTTTCTTTACCTCGTTTCCATTTAAATATGAGAAATGGATACTGGGCCAAGATATGTAATATAATAACGAGAACATGTTTGAGACGCCCAAAACATCACTTCTTGTTTATTAAAAAATCACTTCCGTCCCTTTCGCATCCGTATTAATTTTGGCTTATTGAGGTAAAAATGACGAAACATATTCTTGTAAAAAAAGTGTGCGTTTTATTTACAAATACTTTCAGCGTACATTCAGGAATTGTGATATCGATGGTACATCGAATATCGAAAATTGGACAAGAAACGATCTCGACGAATATACATCACACGGATGGTCGTTTCAAAGGTTTCTCTTCCGCGGAACAATTAGCCGTATCAAGCTCGTTGCCTCTCTTCGATTGTTCTACTTTCTCCGGATTGTTCCATGCTTGGAGTTCACCCGTGCCAAAAATGACGAAAGTCAAGGCGCCGGTAAAATAGGTACCCGCCAATATCCAAAATATTATGCTCCATCCAGCGTAAGTCTGATTGTGGTAAGTTATCGTTCCAACCATCATCGCGCTGAGGTAACCACCCAGGGAGCTCAGCGTGTTCGCCAGTCCAAATATCGTGCCGGAAAAGTTAGGCGCTATGTCCAGACCGTTTCCAAGATAGCCGGCAGTAACAGCCCCGTTTATCGTCAACGCAGCTGTGAATACTGCAACCGATGTCGCCCGGTCGCAACCCCAATTTGCTAACACCACCATCAGTAGGCTGGGGCATAGAATAGCTGCAAAATCATTAAGCGTGGTAATCCAAATAACCCCGGACGCGGTTTTGTAATTAATTGGATATCGAGACGATAAAGAGAGAAGATTCAACCCTATCGAACTGGGGAATGATATAGCTATAAATCTATACATTTCGTGCGCTTTAAGGCAGGAGAACCATTTGCACATTTAAAAAGATCCTGGGTTTTTCAATATGTGATAGTCCAATTTATTAAGAATTTCGTGTCCAATTTTTACAGCCAAACTCCAAGAATTGTTGGTGGCAAAAATGCACCCAAAGCGTTTTCGATCTTTTAAATGTGCAATTATTTTTATAAGTAGGAATTCACAAATTCCTTAGTCCAAAATCCACGATCCCTTATTTTGGACTAATGTTAATAAAATTATAAACATACTTGGAAGCTTTCGTCAGTTGCCAATAAACGTTTCAACGTGACTGTGCAGAGACGAATTTAAGACTATTTTAAGAACGATAACACGTTTTGTCGATGACTTACCGAATGTAGTGAATACTTTGCGTATCATGGTGACGCTGAGTTTTCCAGTGCGTCGCAAATGATCGGCTAATGTAGCCGTTGCCAAAGCGAAGAAATATTTTCCTAAGTACGGCAGTGAAGACAGCAGTCCGTTCTGCAAATAATTCGATCATCAGTCATTTGACACCTTGTTCCGATAAAAAACCCAAGAGCTCTTGAATATGATGAACTCTACCTCCTTGATGTTAAATTGGAGAATATACTTCATGTAAGTTGGCAACTGGTTGACAACCGTAAAGTAGCCGAAAACGCTGCACCCATGAGTGATTATGATGGCCCAGACGGGGATAGACGTGAAGATGGCTTTCCAGGGTACACTGAGGTGCTGAAATAAAGTACAGTGAAATCGCGATTTTTTAACACTTCGGAGCATTCCGACCCTCGCGATTGTTTTGGCTCCTCCGGAGAGTGAGAAAAAATGTCAGTACGAGCAATAATTTCCATACGAAAAGTGCAAGATTATCTTCAGAAACAAAAAGATTGGATATTTCGAAAAATATCAACGATGGTCCGAAAGAGACTGGAATATTCAAAGATTTTCATATAATTGGCTGGGCACTATACGAGACGTAATAAAGTGTGCAATTTCCGGTTTTATTAAAGGATGGGCACTGAAACTTCGAAGAAAAAATATTCATGTAAAATCATTTTTCTATAAAAATAGATTATTTATATATCTCAAATATTTCAATTTTCAAATGACTTACTTTATTTGATAAATTTATATAAATATCTCATATATCTAAATAAAATACATTTATTACGAAAAATCGCATTCGGATAAAAACAAAACTCGAAACTTCTTTTTTTATTGAAAAATAATTAATTTAAATATTCGAAATATTCAAATAATTATTTTTTTACTTAAAAAAAAATGTATTCCGTACCCCTCAAAAACGCTCAAGTCTCTTGCCACGAACCCGATCTTTTACCACCGTTCGCCCAAGCGTTAGAAAATCGAGGTTCCACTCTATCGACGTTCCAAAATAGCATTCCTTCGATACTCCAATCATATTAGGGTTGGTATCGACTCACTTTGGTCGTGGAAGTGGTTCCAATCGCTTCCTGGATGTATCGTCGTTCCTCGTTGGAAATTCTTGGATGCTGAGCAGGTGAATCGAACACGAGGGCGAACCATATCAAGCTCCAGAAAACTCCGATGCATCCGGTAACGTAGAAAACGGATTCCCATCCGATCGCCGATATGAGGAATCCGCAGAGAGGCATGGTGATAGCGGCGCCGAGTGACGATGCTGCCGGAACAGGAATGATCGATTGATTGGAAATCTCTTCTATCGGAGGTGACCCCGAGCGATCGAATAGTTACCCATCATGTTCGAGACGAATTTGCTTCTTTCCATTGGCGGAATCCAATGTGACGTCATTGGCTGGATCGCTGGCCAAGTTGCACCCTGAAGCAAATTTAATCACCATGAAACTCCTAAAAGACCTTCTGATAGAACTGCTTTCCGCCAATGAGGAACTCTTGGGTTCTTCAACTTACCAGCATGAATCCAAGTACGACTCTCAGCGCAGCGACCATTGTGTATCCAAATGTGGCACTGAGTGGCGTTAAAAGAGTTATCATACTCGAGACAAGCATGCTGTATCCAAAAACTCGTTTGGCTCCAACCACTTCCGCCAATCTACCACCCGGAAGTTCCGTGCAGATGTAGCCCCAGAAGAAGCTTCCCAATATGAAATTCACCTCGTACTCGTTCCACGCGTACCTTGTTTGATTCAATTGCTCCACCTTCGTTATCAAATTAAACGGTTAACTAATTTTATTAACCCGGAGGAAAGGATGGGTGTTTGGAATACTGCTGGTCATTTGAGATAGCACGATTTCCCGAAAACCAAGAGCGCCAATTTTGTTTTATCGTTATGTTGAAAAATGGTTGACCAACCGAAAGTTTTGGATTCTTCGAAGTTTTTGGAGTTCATTGGACGTCTCTACTTTCAGAAAAGAACACTTCTAGCCTTTCAACGTTCTCCAGAGAATTGTTATCTTAAAAGAAAAAAAAACCCAAGCAAACGTACATTTTGTGGTCGAAGCACAGCGAGACTCGAATCGTTGATAGGATTGATATCACTGTGATTACTTTCCGGGCTGTAGAAGTCGATCTCCTTTGTTGTATAATTATCCATAGACGATGAAGCGCTGATTTTTGTGATAAAGGATTCATCAACTTTCGTGGATTCTGTGAATCCGCATTTTTCAGCGACGTGTTGCAAACTCTCGTTGGCGTGTGCAGTTTTATTGGGTACCACCATGGCGACAATGGCAATTGTCAGATTGACCCGAAGCATATAATTCAGCATGAATCCAAGTATCACCATTATATTCAATACTTGACGGCACGACAGACGATCTGCGAAAAAAAAACAAACATTTCCAATATTCACTATCAGTCATACGTCTGTTACTTTATGCGACGTATTATCTATTTTTGTGGATAGCATGAGTTACGCATCATCGCCTTGTTCATCTGTTATCCTGGCATGGTTCCATCAAAACAGGATATAGAATGTTGTGGGGCAAGTGTGCGCAAATTGAGTGATTCTTCAACTGTTTTAAACGAAAAACCGCAACCTTCTGTACCCAGTGTCTCTTTTGACGTCGTAAATAGACCTTCTGTTGCTGGCAGTGGATACGTCATTCAGTCTGCAGCGATAAGACCAGTTTTCTGCTTTTAATATCACGATATCTTTTTTACGATGTTGAAAATGACATCGTAAAAGAATGTTATTTTCAACTTAGATACTCTTGTTTACAAGGTCACCGGTAATTCGACCTATTTCTTAAAAGCGCTCATTCTGCGGGTCTTGAATAAAATTAGCTCGTTATGACTAGGGATCAAAATTGAATAATTACTGAATTAGGCTAGATTCACCATTTTTTTTTACTAAAACGAATAATTAAAAAATGTTTATTTTTTAATTATTCGTTTTAGTAAAAGTTAGAAAATAAATATTTCTCTCTAAATATGCAATTAATACTTTTCTGAAAGCTGATTTTTGATTTATTTATACATAAAGCCATGCATACATATATTAGTTTCTAATAATTTATAAATTTGATAAATACTCATTAGCAAATTGTTATATATAATAATAAAAAATCGTAGTAACAATTAAGAATTTATTTATGTTATAAAAGTTTATATTAAAGTAATATAAGCAATAAACAATACATGTACCCATGACATTCGTATAATCTGTAATGTAAATTATTATTTACATTACATTACATGGTAAATTAATATAAGAATGGACAATACTTTTACATATTAAAATGTTATGTTTTTAATCAATTTTTTTATTTTAATTAAATTTTAAAAATCAACAAACGGACATCTCAATTTGTTATTATAAACTAATAAATGCTGTACACTGAAGACTCCGTTTTGTTTGATTCGTCTTAAAAATTACGACTTCAAAACGATTAAAAGAAGATAAAAAATCTCGGTCCCCACGAGGCGCCAAATTCGAACCGGTCTTATCGGATTCGATTGGAATTCACGCGCGATTTTAATCCCCGCTGTATTACAGACACTTTCTAATCGCGATTCGGTGGAACGCTCTATTAGTTCACTGACGCCATCGGCAGATGGCGCCGTCGCGTCAGAGATTTCCGAGCTGCGATTACGTGATCCAAACAGAACGTTTTGCGGCACGAACACCTAACCGACGTTTCCGAGAACTTCTCACTTCGCGAAACGTCCCTCGAAAAGTTCATTAAAGATGGCGCTTATCCGGAACAGTGTTTTCCTCGTTAATCGACGCGCAAAAAGTGCACGTGTGTTGACGGATTATTGAAGAAGCCACGTGTGGACTTCGGTGATGTATATAGTCGTGAGAAATTCCAATGTGCGGTTGGACGTCGTATTTTTAGTTCGTCACTGTGACTCGCGTGCGAGTATGCAAATACGCAAGTTTGCATGTACACGTAACCGTGTACGTTCGAAGCGTGCAAAGATGCGTCAATTCTCGTTGGACGTTGCAATGTACGTGACCTTGCACTTCGTTGTTTCGTAAGGCCAACATCGCGCGTAAGATCGTTACCGCTTATTCGTTAGCTAGTAGATGATTAATCGTCGCTCGTCGGGGCTTAGCTCGGAGCGCCAGAAAATTGCTTGGATCCCCGACCGTGCAGCGCAAAAAAAGAAAAAAAATAAATAAGAAGATTCATTCCGATGGATTAACGTGGGATCGACGATGAAACGATTCGCCCTCGTAATCCCAGAAGCTGATCCGCGCTATTTATTCACTGATAAAATCCGTTTCGATTAAACGCTGCGTCTCGACGTTCGGTTTCGCCCCCTTAAGAAACTCATTAACCGTAGCGTCAATCTAATCGTCAATTGATATCGCGCTTGTTATTGCGGAACGCGAAACGTCGCGGGGTCCAAGCGCACACGAATAGAAAACATTCCAATGGATTTCACAAGAAAAGTGTTTTTTTTTTTTGTCGTGTTTTTGTGGTCGACGCGAGTGATAAGATGATTTCTGTGTTGCTGGTGTTTGAGTAGGCAGTTTCATTACTGAAATTCGTGTGAAAATTGTCAGCTATGCTGCAAGGAGCTTTCGGGGCTGTAAAGGCTTGGCATAGCTATTCCAAAAGGGCTTGATATAGCTATTCTTAAAGTGCTCTGCATAACTGCCTTAAAGAGACTTGGTATGGCCGTTCTGAAAGGGCTTGGCACGCTCGTTCTCAAACAATTCGGAATGGCACATCTAAAAGGGCTTTGGATGCCTGTCCGAAAAGGGATTGGCGTGACAATATTGAACGATCTTTTTTACACTAGAAAAGCCTAGTATGACTATCCTGAAAGGGCTTGGCAACCCTAGAAGCGCTTGGCCTGGTTGTAACAAAAGAGTTTGCCAGTTGCCACCCTGAATCACTACCCGAAAAGGACTCAACGCAATTATTTTTAAGTTTCAACTTCATTTCTACCCTAATAGAACTTCTATCCTATTCATCTTATAAATCTAATATTATATTTGAGGAGGCAGATAAGGCTCGAATATGATAAGATGGCGCTAGTAGAAAATAGGTCAATCTATAAATTATCCATTCAGGCTCCGTTCTAAGTTATTAGAATAGAACGTAAACGAATTAATAAGCCAGCCGAAATGTTTATCAGCCCCAACGCTGGAAAGGTTAACATCAGCAAACTTTGGATATCAAATAATTAACTATTAAGTAATTGTCGTAATATAAATAACTTTTATGGAAGTTGATACTATTTTTTGAAAAAATGATCGCGTTCACTTAATTTATTTTTCATTATTTATTTTCAAACTTTGTTTTAAATTGAGAGTGGCGATTACGACGGTTGATAAACATATGTTGATGGACCCGCCAAGCACACTTTTCCCATAAAAAAGTTCCGTGGATTTCTCGTTGAATAATGTCATAAAATATCTTTGGAGTTCATCTTCATCATGTCCTCTCCAAATTTGTATGTCACCAGCTTGGACGTACACGCTAACAACTTTTAAAAAATCCTTGAAATTGCTTAATATCTGTCAGAGTTCTGACTTAACCCGCACGCGGGTGCTATTGACTTTATCATACCATTTCTTATCACGGTCGTTTAGTAAATATTTCTTCCCGGAGCGAGCAGCGGTGCACGTTCAGTTTTTTTAAAATTCTGTTCCGTTAAAACCCAAATTGTATTCATTATTCAATTAGTGAATTATAATAATTATTTTAATTAATATAAATCGAAATTATAAGGATATTACTTATAAATATAATGTATATTATTCAATAATAAATATCATATAAATAATATGAATACAAATTTATGTTATAAATAATTGTACGTAAATTGTAATCATAGTGTATTAATATACGTTGATATAAGTTGCGTAATAATTGTAAACAATTTTCATTAAATAATATAAATTATAATTAAAATTAATTTGTCCATTTTAGTAATTTATTTATATTTTATACTCATTACAGTTAGTTATTATAATTTATTACGTCAATGATTAATAAAATCTAGTTTTTAACGTACCAACATAAACAATATAAATAAACAATTAGTTTATTTATAGTTATGTATTGGTAATGATACGTATATTTAGATAATATTTATAATTATAAATAATTCGTAATTCTAATGTATTGCCAATAATTTAAATTGCAAAATTCTGTCCTTCGAGTTCGAAAGTCGTTAAATCCGGCAATACATTTAGTCCATTCGTTGCTTCGAAACAGCGTCGACGTTTTACGTCGCGCAGTTCGTATAAATACAAAATTTGCATTTGAAGTGATTTACCAGGTGATTTTTGAAGCGAGAGGTGAACAAAGCATGGTGCAGCTTCAAGGATGCAATGCACGACATTACGCGCGCTTCAATTGGCGTTACGTGAATCGCGATAAAATAGAGACCGGAAATCGAACGAATTGGTCGTCACGGAAGGGACACGCGAAAAGGAATACGAACGGTCATCGTTGACATTATCCCCTCGCGATTATACAACTCCATCACGGTCGGCTCAATAACGAATCAATTAAAGAATCGTTTCACTGGAAATGCACATCACGATTATTATCATACAGTCAAACCCTGATTCTCTACCACTTCGGTTCTTATTTCATTGGCGTTTAACGCCAAAAAACATATCCTCGAACTGTTCATCATGGTTCATCATATTTTTAGGTCACTCAATGATCTTTTAACCAATTTACGAATAGGCTTTAAACTACATCTGTCAAACCTAATCTTTTACCTTTTTAGTGATACTGTCATGTGGCAGAAATTAGAAAATTGAAAACCCAAACAAACTCATTATCTCCAATGTCAAGTCGAGGAATCGATTAATAAATCGATTAATAAATTCCGATCGTTCAGGATCGTCCTCGAAGCCACCGATACACGAATATGCCTCAAATTCTTCTCAAGATAATTTTGGAGATTTCTTTTTTTGCACATATGCGTGTTATTGACCGAGCAAATTATTTTTATAATTATAAATATATCGAAATTACATATCTCACGGTTGCGTTTCCGTTTTCTTTTTGTTTATTTTCTATAAGATCTCCCTCGTTTTTCCCTCGTTATTGCTTCCATCGTTATCACGTTTTGTTGTCGTTTTTTTTTTGTTCATTCATTTCAATCTCTCGGATTGTTTATGGACTGGTCACGGCCATACGTGATCTCAAGTAGGACTCAGTAAGATACTCTTGATCATAAAGCGCGCCTTACTTTCTGGCTATCCGATGGCCTAACGACTAAAGCAGATTATACAGCAGGGAGGAAACGCTGAATGAAACAAACATCAAAAAAACTCCTGGTATCAGGATGAAAATAAAACGGTCGTTTTTAGAAAAATTTAATCGTCGGGTTTGATATTTTTTTTTGAAATTGATTATGGGTCTTTTCGATGTGGTTTTTTTTCGTTATTTCAATCGAGAACTAGCCACGTAGAAATCTAGCTCCTCTGATATCCGATTGATACACTTGTTACGTTGGTCCTTTTCGGGCACGTGCGTTTTACGTAACGTTCGCTGTCAGGACTAAAGATCGTCCTCGAAATGACGAGTAAGCAAATATGGAATTATGGAATCAGTATATATGCGTTTTTTGAGGACATCCGCCTATAATATCGTCTGTTTTGAGAACATACGTCAATAATAACATCAAATATCACTGTTTCGAGGTCTTCCTTTCAGATTTCGCACCTTGTATATTTGATTTTGGGTTCAAGATCGTCCTTGAAATCACCAGTACACGAATACGCCTATAACTCTTCTCAAGATGATTTTGGCGATCTTTTTTTTGCACGTACACGTGTTATTGACCAAGCAAATTATTTTGACTCGATAATTGGGGGCCAAGAGCACGATCTTATTTGCCCGGCTAAAATTGCCGATCCTTTACGGTGAACCGTGTTTTTACTTCTCCGATGCCGACGAGCCATACGCGCGCGTCGTACAAGGGAGGACCAGGTTGCCACCGATTTTGCCGCTGCAAGTGCAGACTGTCAAACTTGAATGAGAATGTAGGTCACGAACGAAGCAAACAGACGTTTGATTTTACATACATATTCGTACCATGCACAAGCAGAGCGCTCGGCACGTATGAGAATACATCCATCCATGATTCTTTTTTCAATCTCAACGCGATCCTCCGCGCATGCTGCAGTCACCCCCCTACGCACGGATAATGAGCGTTCCCACGTTCAAATATCGCGGGAATTCCGTTTGTGTGGAAAATCTCATTTTTATAAAAAAAAACAAAAGCTAAAACGAAATAATTACTGTCTTCAACCAAGTTTGCCTTCTTTGGTTCGCGAAACATATTAGGGTTGGTTTTGGAAGGAACTATTTTCGAGTCTATTTTGGTTTTCTTGAAATCAACTATTTTCGAATTTATTTTGCTAACTGTGGAGGTCGGGAGCGGAGAAGGAAAGCCGAAGAAATTATTGCTGTGCCGTTCATCTCGAATAACCGTAAACAAGGAGGTTTTTCCTTTCGTTATTCATTTGTTTATCATTTTACGATTATTACGAGTTTTTTTTTTAAGTACGATTTTCTTGTTTGGTAAAAATGGGTCAATTTAGATTCAACGAAAATTCTTTTTAATTTTTCATATCGATTATTCCTCGAAATTATATTTGCCACATTAAGATTCTCCACAAATGAATATTGCAAAAAATCTTTAAACTCATTCGTCAAATTTATCAAAAGAAAATTGGGATCCAAAAAGATCATTCGCATAGACAAGAATGTAAACGCCAGGTTCCATGAACCGGCTCATTAACACCGAAATTTTCCGCCTCCGGTCAGTCCCAGCTCTTAAACGGATAAGTTAATGTAATCCTTCAATGGACATTTCGTAGAACGGAAACGCGGTTGGCCCCTCATTTTTCAGATTCTTTTCCAAAGTCATCTTAACTAATGAAACGAGCTCGGTTATGTATAACAATTGTGTGGCTCCGAAGCCAGGCAAGTTGGGGCCCCATAAATCAACACAAGTGTTGAGCATGGCGCGATCACCATTGAAGAGCAAGTAGGTCGTTGAACGTCGAGCACATCTCGGTCTATATACGGAGAAGCTCGGAAAAGCGATAATAGCCCTCTGCTCTATGGTTTTCTACGATCCATTTCTCGAGACAATTTACAAATTATATTTTATCTCACATCCTGTCTTCCAGCAATCTCCTCGATTCTAGGTACTTAAACGGAGGTTACTGTTCGTGACGACGATAAATTCGATTCGTTTTGTTTTTTTTCCTTCGCGTAAACATTTTTTTTCAAACATTTTGCATCCTCAAAGTGTTTGGAACGCGTGGATGAAGGTATACTTTCATTCCTAGAGTATTTTAGAATTTACTGCCTTCTGAGGGTAATTATTCGCCGGCTGGAAAATGGATAGGTCAAACTTCAAACCCGGGTTTCTGGAAACACTGTTTTGCAGCGCGCTGGATGTTCTGCGGTTCCAACCGATGAACCGATTCGCGTAAATCTCCGCGAAATCGAAAGGAAATTCAATTTTCGGAGTCATCCAAAAGCGATTTTTGTCAAAAATTGATTTAGAAATATCCTTATCGTCCATTGGAGCAAAAAAAAAAAACGTGCGAAACAATTGGGTGTTTTGTCAAACAGCTGCTATTTTATCATCGAAAGAGTTTTCCGAAAACGAACAACGATGAGGCCTCCCAAATTTAGTCTAGCTTAATAATTATCCACCTGTTTTTCATTCGGATGAATTGGCAAGACTGTGGAGCGTTCCTCGCAGACCAAAGCACACCGTGCATCGCTTCTTTTGACAGAATCTAGTGCCGCCATTTTCGATTCTTTTTTAAATAAACAAAATTGGCATTTACTTTCCATCGACGGAGGGATCAGATACGTTAAAACCAATCTCCGAAAGTATTTATTTCATACGAAAAAAAAGCACAAAGTTCGTGAATCTTTCATACTTCGGACCGTTAACCTCGTCTCAATCAACGCTCATCGTTTCGTTTCAACATCAATATAATTGTCGATTCGTTTTCGCGATACTCAACGATTCATTGAATAATTGGAGTACGAGGATGGTCCGCGCGTCACCCTGACCTCCATATTCAATTTCACGAAAGCACTTTTGGCTCCGACGAGTGAATTAATGTAGAAATTCTTTATGCTTCCGTGCTCCATCTCCCTGGTTGGTCAGAATTAGACCAGTGTCCCCGAAGAACGTGAAGATTTCCGACACGGCTCAATTTTCACTTTCCTCCCTCCCCCGCCCCTCCACCGTTCTCTATCTTCCTCCTCGTGGTCTCCAAGCGTTTGCATCGTCGATTATAAATACCCTCGAAAGACGCGAGTATTCCTGCGCATGAACGATAGCTCGAGATGCAAATTCTTCGATCGTGCGTGAACTTTTTACGACGTTAATTTCTTCGTTGATCGAAAGAAAAAAAAAGAAACAACTCACCTGCCAGTAGTTTCAGCGACGCCATCGTTCGACTCGAGAGAAAACACACGACGCGTCGAATTGATGATCCAAAAATGACAGAAAAACCCAATACGTCGAGTGCCAACTTATCCTTGATTGCCGAGTGTTCCACTTGATAGAAATGACTGCAAAGTCGGTTGGAAGATTGTCTTGACCCGAAAAAACTCGATGATTACAAAATATACGAATTTTCGTGGCGATTCTATCGACAACCGGAAGTACCAAACGTGCTTACGACCCCGGCTGATTATCACGTTTCAATGTTTCCTTTTTTTTGGAATCGATGACTTCACTTAACGCGAAGAAGAAGCGAAAAAGTAATAATACAAAAATTTGGTTCCGGGGAGATATTTATTCGCGTTGTAAGAACGCTGGTACGCGTGGAGCCCGATACGTTTTCTGACAGACGGCACACGTGCCAAGTTTTGCGCAAGTTTCGCGATGAGCGCAGCCAAACACGCTCCGCTAGTGCGTACAGCCCGCCGGTAGTCTTCAAACTGAACGAGGAACGTAGCAGCCTCTCGCGCCACCAAGAGAGCCAGCCCTAGAAATTGACGTCATGTACCCACGTACACGTTTGTTTCGACACGTATACGTACGTACGCTAGAAACTCTACTCCCCAGACCCCACTGCATCCTCGCACCAAACCGGTGTCACGGTACTCCCTCTTTATTCCTCAACCGTTTTGCGCCCTCCATCTTCCCTCTTCGTTTTCTCGACGCGAAAGAAACGACGCTTTCCAAGAGGTAGATTCGTCCTAGCAAGAGTACAGGCGAGACTACGATTTTTCCCGATCATTTTTATTGTCTCGATGAAATATTTGTTATTCATTGCTAATTTGATTTGCTCAAGGGAGCTGGTGAAAAACGAATGACTTTTGACACTGGTGATTCACGAACATTGTCATTTGTGTGTTTAATGGCGATATTTATTATTTTTATTGTTTTATTTTCTTTTACTTTATAATCATTTTATTTTATTTTAATTTTTATCTTTTTTACATTATAATAATACTGTGATAGGATTTTTATCACAATATCGGTATAAACAATATGATTGTACTGTTATTAGAATTCTTTTTTATTTTAACAATATTATTATTAGTATTGTTATAGTATATTGAAAATGAATAAAATGTAATATTATTATATTGTTGCATTATATTTTTTTTTAATTAATAAAAACGTTTTCTCGTGAAAATTAGAACGGTTCAATCTTCACCAAACTTTCGTTGGGTTTGTTTGGTTTGTAAAAATATAGTTTTTATTTCAAGCTTTCAACGAAGCCAGTCGATTTTGCATTGAACTCTAATAAGAATATTTATTAATGAAATAGTTAATTAATTGCTTTTTTGTGACATAAGAAATTGCTCTTTTTCTCATTTTCATCAGAGATTCATCGGGTTTTTTTTCTTGAATATATATTCGCAGGGAAGCAATGAAGAATTAAAAAAAAAAACATTTTTTTTGTGTCCATTTCTCAGCGAAGCTAGTCGTTCGTGTATTGAACCCGATGAGCCAGTTCATCATTGATCATTAATGATAATTTATTCTTTTTTCTATTGGAACAAGAAATTGCTGATGAATGTCGCACCTGAAAAAAAAAGGTTTCTCGAGTGTATCGTCCTAAGAATTAGTGCAACGGCAATAACCCCAATCGCGATCCGTCCTCCGCGATTATAATGCTCGTCACGTTTCTTCATATGCACATACGATCGCGGTGTAATCACGCTCGATAAATTTCCCGAGTACTTACGAGCCTCGTATAATTTCAGAAATGGAAACTCGCGCATGTGCAAACGCGTTTAATCTTGGGCACATGAAAGAAATTCAAACAAATCGCCGCGACCTCACAATTCAAAATTAAAAAAAAAAAAAGAAAAACAAAACAAACGTCTCGTGCAAGCGTCACGGCAGTTTATCGTCGACGAAGCTCGAAAAAAAAAAAAAACAAATCTATTACAGCCTTGAAACCCGATTCGTTCCTGTACTTATACTTTTTTTTGCTCGTATCGACCTTCTCAATCGGATATAAATTGTTGTCATTCGTGTCAACTTTTAATTCGAACGACGATCGACTCGTCAATTAAATATCAATTTTTTGACATTCGAACTTTTTAAATGACGCAAACGTCGTTTGATGACGCGGTTTAACGATCGTTACGTACTTTGATGGGTTTTTATTGACAAAATTTTATTTACAAATTTGGATTCCATTTTCTTTATCCATCTTTACACAATATCGTAAATAGATCTTACGTTAACACGAATTAAATGTGTGTGTGTGTGTGTGTGTCTGTATGTTTAGGTTATATATATATAAATGTATATGTATAATAATAATATATCGATATATATATATATATATATTATGTATACATAAGTATTATAATTTATATATATAAATGTTTATTTCTCACTCTTCTCGTCAGTTCTCGATAATCGCTCGAACCTCGTGTGAGCAATCGGGAATGATTTCGTATATATATGTCTGTGTGTGTGTGTGTATTGAGAAATAATTTCTTCCGTGTAATCAGAGCGTTATATCCAGTCAGGATAATTTGCAAGCAAATTTGCCGAGTGTGCGATTTATAGAGTTCGTAAACACACCGGAGGCTTCGTAGCTCTCGCAATTCGTATATCCTCAAAAACTAAGTCCAACTTCTCGAGCGTGTACTTTCGAGTAAAATTGCAAAATCTTTAAACGCAATTCAAGATAAAATATCGAGCACTCGTGCTCACGCGTATCAACATTTTATGCAACACTTCAATTACGTCAATGGAATTGTTCCCGAGTGATTGTGACATTTTTTTTCTTTTCTTTTTTTTTCGTCCAATGATTTTCATGTTTCGGAAAGGGAGATAAAGTATGCGTGGGAGTACGCGAGTCCTCGTGTGGGAGATACTCGCGGAGAGAATCGGGTGATGGTGGAAAAATGACGATGTTTTTTTTTCTTTGAGTTCGATAGAAAGTTCGATAGGAATGTCTTCGAGATGTAATTTGGAATGTGATATTTTTTTGTTTATCAAGTATTGGGATTTTATCTGAGTATTGAGTTATTGAAACAATTGTTTCTGGAAGGAAGAGATTTTTTGGACAAAAATAGTTGCAGTTTTACAGAATTTTTTAAGTCCTGTTGAAAATTTGGAGAAATGATGATTTTCGAGAATGAGAATTTTTCGAGAATGAGAATGATTATACGTATTTAAACGCGATTTCTTAAACATATCTTTCCGAAGTTTTTAGATTATGTTGAAATTTGGAAAAATGATATTTTTAAAAGATGTACATATTTTCGGATTTGTTTAAAAATACGAATAAAACTTCGAAAATCCTCAAGCAACCATATTTGGAAATTTGTTTTTTGTTTCGATAAATATATTTATGTTTCTTTCTATTTTCCACATTTGTTAGTATTTTAGATCGTAATTGATGATCGAAGTGTTTTAAATTGGACTCGTTTGAATTCCAAATTATTCCCATACAAACCAGATTTTTTAAGACACTGTTTTTCAATATTATCCATCGGTACGTCAGGCATTGAATTTTCAATAAATGTTAATGTATATCGATTTATTAGAAAATTCATCCATCGATGATATTGAGTTTGCTGTTGGTTTTTCGCAATTGAGCTCGCCAGGGTATGATTGGTGCGTGCTCTTCGTCGTCGTCGTTGTTTTCGTCCCTTGTCGTCGAGCACTTTTTCTCCTCGTTCTCGGTCCTCTCGAGGTCGATGGGTTTCAGCCTCGAGGTGGCTGCCGGGGAGGCGTCTCTCTTTACGATCGGCGAGATCTCGATTTTTACCGTCGCTGGGACGATAAGTACAGGTGGCGTGGGTGGCCCTGAATTCGGCCTGATTTTTTTTTCGTCAATTAGAATCGCGGTACATCATCATCGGAAATGAATAAAAATAATTCTTGTGCCGAATCGAGATCGTGAGAAAATGAGGGTGCTCTTAATCGGAGTATTACTGAATGGATATTTTTTTTTAAAGATGAATTTCAAGGACGGCAATTCCAAAATAATTTTTTAAACAAATTGTTTTAGAATTTTTCACTTCATAATTTAGGTGTTGTGAACATATGAATTTAGCACGGTTGCTTATGGGATAAAATGTGCAGATGTTAATAATTACAAAATTAATGTAAATGAATCGCTGATCATTTTGAAAATATTTTATCATCGAAATTTAGAATCATACGATTGATTAAGCTAAGTTTCAAATAGACGGAGTACCTTGTCGCGTTTGGCCGTCAATTTATAAAATATAATTAAAAATAAATTATTTCAATTCAAAGATCTTATGCAACAACTTTTTTAAAAATCGTGTGTAATTTAAAAAATTAAAGATCGCATTAGCAAATAGAATTCAATTCTAGAAATGAATGATGGAATTAAAAAATGGATAAATATATTTGTTGGACAGTTGGAACGGATGTACATTCACTGACAATACCTCAGTCAAATGTATGCAAATATTATCAAATTTCACTTCAACTATTATTGAAAGTAAAAAGTCAACGTTTCTAAGTGTTAATTTATTATTAAATTAATTACTTTCAAGGCTAAACCGGCAAGATCAAAACTTGCAAATTCACGATCTCCCATTTGAGAACAATTTTTAGCCTAACGGTCCATCCAGTAATATATTCATTTCGTAATTATACGAAATTGGAATTGCACAAAATATTTTAATTCCAAATGATTTGGCACAACGAGATTTACAATTCAATTTGTTGTTAGAAATTAATTAGTGTTTGGATAATAGAGGTATCAGGGTAAAAACGGTCACCCCTCCAATTATTAGTGCAACGCTCTTTCACACAAAACTCACAAGCTAGAAATCTTTTTCCAAAATCAACTATTTAAGAGGGTAAACAGAACGATGTTTTTGTGTTGCGTTGGATCGTTTAATTACGAAGGGTCGCGTCTAAAAAATACGAGTCGATTCGAAAATAGAATTATGGTGGCTCGAACGGAGAATGGGGAGAAGCACCGTATATATAAGTACCATATAGTGGACTATCGCGAGATTTCCTGTTGTGAAATCTGTTTTTGATTTTATATACTAATGAGTTTTGCAATGGCACTATTAGATATTCTCATTGCAAAACTTTTGTATGTCTGGAAACAAAAATAAGATAACAGTGATCCGATGTCACTTTTCGCAGACGTGAAAACAGAAATAATTATAATCGTAGCATTTATAAATAATTATTAATTCATGAAATTGTGGAAAAATAATTAGTAACGTAATTTATAAAATAAGAATAATCGATAAAATTGTAAAAAATCATAAGTAATAAAGCGTATGAAATAATAATAATTGATAAAATTGTAAAAAATAATATTAAAATTCATAAAACAATGTTAATTGAAAAAGTAAAATTTCCAGATTTTCGTAATGGTTTTTTTTTCTCTCGACAATTTCAAATAAACATATTGGTTACTGGGTGCTTCTCCCCTCACGATAAAATGTTCCAGGTGTGCTTACTTTTTTTCATCGCAGTCTTTCTTCGCCAGCAATTGTCGTTTCCACGGTGGGATAGCTTTTTGTCGCTTTTCCTCGTTTTCCCGGGCAATCTGTTCCTCCAATTCTTTCTTGGCACGTTCGGCAGCTTTGCGGGCAAGCATCTGCCTCTTCCAGATCGGTATTACGTTTCCAGAACTGTCTTTCTCCGGAATCTGTGAAAAGGGATCGTCAAAGAATTCTCCACAATGATCGATGTTCTCTTAAGGGACGAAGAAGACCAAAAATCGTGAAATAATGACTCACCTGGTCGACGAACTTCGATACACTGAATGCTTTGCTTATCTCCGTTATCATATTTTGCTCCTGCGTCTTTTCCGATTTTGCTCTTTCGACTTTGAGCTTCTTGATGCCCGGTATATCCTTCGTTTTCTTCAGCTCGGCTATCAAGTCCGTTTTTTGTACGAAAAAAGGCTCGGAAACTGCCAAAAGCGAAAACGGAATATTTGTAACAAAAAATCGATGGATATTTAATATAGCGAAATGACTGATCATTTTTTACGACCATGACTTTTTTAAATTTTGGTTTCTGTTATTTTATATCAGCAATTTATTATTGATCATTATTTTATTTTTAAAAAATATTCATAACACAGATTTTGACCTGTTGCAACAAGCTTTTTAACTTATTAGTTTATTATTTATGATTATTTTTTTATTAATTATTAAAAAACAGCATATCGATTTTTTCCCAAAATTCGGAAAAATGGACACGAAGATTCCAAGATTTTGGATTTCGGAAAAAGATCGCTAAAATAATAAATGACATGTTTTTTTAAAACGTAATTCCATAAAGAATACTTCATAAGTTATTATACTTTAATTAGTAATTAATTTAGCTCAATTTTGTTTAAATCTTATTCACAAAAAATATTTCACAAAAAGGTAATACTTCTCAAAACCCGAAAAATTATTCCGATGTTTACAAGACTTAATTTGGTAAAATAATGTATTCTTATATTAGTTGTGTGAAAAAAATCAATATTGGACGCCAAGAATTCAGATTCAAAATGAGCGATTAACAAGTTACAAAATGAACTAATACCATTCGTCATGGAGACACTTCTGGGTGGCGGAGCCGAGAAAGTTTTCGTAGCGTGCATCTTGATGTTGGTCCTCCTTAGTTGTACACTCGTTAGGTCTTGAATGCTAATGGTGGCGAGTGGTTGGAGTGTTTTGGGTGTATCCGGTTCGTGGGGTGTACCAGGACAATTCGGGGTGTCTTTGGTTGTCGCGGTGGGTGGCAACGGGGGTGGAGGAGGTCCAGGCACTGATGCCTTCGCCTCCTCGCACTTCCGCGCCTTCTCTTCGTTACCCCCGTTATCCCCGTTCTCCACTTCCGGCCTGCTCTGTATATCCAAATTGTCGACGGATCTGGAGATTGATAGATCGAATCGAACGAAGATGGATCAATGACAAATTCATTGAAGACACTTCATTGGAGGTGCAGATAAAATGGTCAGGCCCATGTAGAATTCTCATAATCAGACCAAAGTAGAATTCCCATTATCAAGCTTGTATAGAATAATCAGGCCCCTGTAGAATTTCCATTATCAGACCAAAATTACTTTCCATAGGGGAATGTAATTTTTTCAAGCGTTTGTAAATGTAAAATAAAATAAATTTTGAATGCCTTCGTGTTATTTCCCTACTTTTACTCATAATTGAATTAACGTGATCAGCATTCTAAATACACAAATGATTAGAAGCTATTTGGGCTGGTCCAGTCTTACAATTCTTAAGTTTGGTCCTGATGAAGATTTTTGAACATTCAAAAGCCATTAAAGGTCCTTATTTACAGCTTTTATTGTCAGGGAAACCAATAAGCACTTCTCATATCAGTAAACCCAAAGATAAGCCTTGAGGGCCCCAATTTATACGAAGAATGCCTATAAGAAAAACCAGGAAAAAAGGTGAAGTGGAAACTAACCTAGCTTTGGAGAGACTGTTTTTGATGGAATTCTTGCAGATGCTCTTTAGGTACTCCGATGGCTTCAGTAGGGTGTTAGAGTCGGCTGTGTTGTTGAATTTCGGCGGTATGAAAGGAAGCACCATGTGTTTGCTGACGAGATGAGAGACCTGGCTCGTCTTCGCGTCATCGGTATCCGGCGACGTACTGCCAGCATGAACTTCCGGCTGATGTTCCAAGGATACGTCGGACTTGTTAGCCGCTGTTCCGCGACAAATAAAAGTAGACAGAGAGATATATAAATATATGGTTGAGTCGAGGAAGGGGAGAAGCCAGAGGAAGGATGAGGATCGAGGGAATCTGCGGTACATGCACTCCCGTGTGTACAGTGAGACCTCGATTTTCTACCACCTCGATTTTTTCTATTCCCCTTCCTTGTATCCTCCCACCTCATTCGCTGGGCGCGTCAGCAGATATTTTGAAAATTTTTGTCTATGTTCAGAAAAAAGAAACCGAATATTTTGAAGATTTCGTCGATCCTTTGAAAAAACGGACTGGATGTTTCGAAATTTTTATCTATGCTTAGAAAAAAAGAGCTGGATTGTTTGAACATTTTATCTATCTCTAAAATAGACAAAAAATATTTTAATTAGCATTCGAAAAATCTTTCATTTTAAATGGAGTAAAGTTTACTTGCGAAAATAAAAAAAAAAACGTTTGGCGTTGAAAAAATATTCTATTTAAAATTAGAAAAAAAATATGTATGTAATCCAAAAATCTTTTTTTTGAAATTGACAAAAATACACATACATAAAAAATGTCAAACAAAAATATCCCTCGTACGAAGCCCCTATCCTACTTATAAGCAACAACACCATAAAACCAAAAAATCCTTTGATTCCAAGACATCCTCGTGTTTCTTTCCGCCATCTTATCTGGCCCAGAGTGATAGAGAAAATCGAGGTCTCACTGTACTTATGTAGAAGAAATAAAGAGAGGGCGGCAAGGGGAGGGGGGTATGATCCTACGAGAGATGCAGTGGCAACGCACCAGCTCAGAATAAATAGTAGCTCTGTGTGTAACCCGTTGTCCGTACGCGTGTATTTGTGCGTGCGGACGTAGGCGTTAAATACAGGTGCGCGTATGGCTCCGCGAGCAAGTGAAATCTAGGTAAGTGTATTATATGCCCGGTGAGCTCCATGGTCTAGTAATAACCGCATCCATAATTCCCTAACGGGCCAATTAAAAAGTCTCCGCGTGCAGCTAACGCGAGAGCGAGCACCCCTAAAACAGCTACGTTCCTCTCTGCCTGTGTAAATTAGTATGTCGTTCGATCAAGGAATCACCGACGCTCAAAACGCTAAACAATATTCCGTTGCTTTGTTTGAAAACGCAACGGAGCTAAAAATGCAAAACTAATCAAATAAAATATGAACTGTGCTGTGAGCTTGTTAAATATTAAAGGATTTTGAAGTTTGCTTGAATAACACTGGTTGCGTAATTGATGAGTCTTGAAAGATAAGCCTCGCGTTGCACGGATGCTCCTTGAATTCTGCAAATATTTTCCGTATTTTTCAAAAGATCCTTCAATTCTTTTATCTTCTCGAGACAACTCGATCTCGAGATTATCGTAAGATCTTTTAAACTGAGATTTTTAAGGGGGGAGGGGTGTAATCGGGTCACTATTAAGGGGCGTGGAAGAGTTTAATGTATCGAAAAGTATTTTTGAAGATTTAAATCGAATTCTGAAATAAAAGGAAAGGAAAGTAATGTTCTAAACGTATTTCGATACTTCGAGTCTTTCTTTGAAGTTTGTTGATTTATTTTTGATTTTTATTTTAATTGATTCGTGTATATTTATATTTATGTAAAGACGTATCAATTTTAGTAGTGATTTATACTTTTATTCTATAGTTTTATTACTAATTTTATTATTCATTTTATTGTGTAGTTTTATTAAGTAGTTATTCGCTAATTTTACTTTAAAAATCTCAATTAGCAACGAAGGATTTGTAATAATTTTAAAAAATCGATCAATTTACGACGCTATTGAGTTTTCCTTCAAATTTTTTATGAAACTGTGTAAATTGCATCCTAACATCCATCGAGGCGATTCATTTCAAAATTCGACAGAGCATAGTTTATGATATTTCCTATCACATGAATGATTTTTAATAAGTTCGTTTATTTCGTACTGACAAATCGATAAAAATGTTATAATTCAATGAAAAATTGACGATTCGATAACAATTCGACAATTTAATAAAAATTCGTGTACAAATGAAACCTAAAAATAAGAATTAATAAAAGTAAGAATAAGAATAACTTAAGATAAAAATAAAATAATAATAACAAAAATAAGAAAAAATAAAAATAATAAATCTAAAATAAGGAAATTACTTTTCTTGTAACAATTACGCCAAACCCTCCTCGCTCTATTTGTCAGTACGATCGAGCTTTCCATCAAACTTAGTTATAGATATAACAATCCTACGAAGAAACGGTCGTTCAGAAAACACAAATGCACTCAAGGCTCTCATCCGTTCTCGTGTGCTATTACAGATCGTTGATTCGACCAGGAATAAAAAATAAAATATATAATCGATACACATTAGAAAAACGGTGCACAAGTGCATCATGAAAAAGGACTCACTCGATGAGGCCGTGCTGCAAGTGTCGCTCCTGGCATCCTTGTCCCTCCTCTCGTCTCGGCCATTCGAATCGCCGTTTCTCAAACCGGTAGAGGATACATCTTCCACAGGATCCGGAGGTGGTGGAGGTGGCGGAGGGGGAGGTGGTTTAACGATGCTGCGCGAGAATTAAAGAAAAGAAAAAATAACGCAAAAGATCGATACAACCTCGAATTAGGGTACTACTGGATAGACATTAAAAAAATGACAAAATTGTTAAAAATTTCAAGAACGATAATTCTTCGTAGAATAATAATAAATGAATTATTATTTTACAACTTTTCAGTCAATACTTTAGTAACTAGAAATATATTATATTTATATATAAACATTTATATAATACAAATAAACATATAATGTTTATAAAACATTAAGCTTGACGTTATTGGTTGTAAAATAAATTATTACGAAATAAATCACCGCAAATTATGAAAATATTGTATCATCAAGATTTAACATATCAATTTATAAAATAATTAAATACTTATTTTAATTATGATTTAATCAGCTATTACTGGAAAAACTCAATCCATATTGAGTTTGTTTGGATAATTATCGATTGTAATTAGATTATCTGGACATATCAATTAAATTTAATTATCGATAATTTTTTTGTTGGACACAGTTGGTAAAGGTATACAGTCACTGACAAAACTTCTGTCAAGAACATACTAATATTTCCATATTTGCTTTTAATTATTATTCAAAGTAAAAGAATCAACATTTCCAAGTTGAATTTATTAATTGATAAATTTAAATAATGAAAAAAATCATAAATGTGCGAAGTAAAGCATGTGCGTCATAATTCAGACTGGCAAATCTACGATTCCCGATTTTGGATCATGTTTTTGCTCAACGAGTCATTTTTCAATACTTCAACGATTTTTGTTAGATCGACCGTGATTCGGATGCAATCTTCGGCGGAGTTTGCAAGAGGAAGACCCGGAGTTTCAAGTGGGTCGCTGCAAACGTCGATCGAGCGTTTTTCTCGATTACAAAAATAAATTAAAAAAATAAATAAATAAAAAGAAAATTTCGAGTTCGTGAAAGTGAGGTCGCGACGTTGATAATTATGAGAAATAAATGAAATTGATCGTATATGAATTACGTTTATCGGTCTCGCTCGCGCATCCGTTCGGCATACTCGAAGAAAGTGCACGCATTTGCATCGCGATATATATTATAAAGCGACGCGACGATAATTTTCGTTCGCGTACTCCTTCTTGCGATTTGCATACCAACCTCGGTCCTGTGATCGGTGCTTTCGATTCCTTAACGATTTCCACGGTCGTTACGATCGGCGGATTCTTCCTGTCGGCGCCACCGGGCGTCGTAGCCTCGTTTGGAATTTTTTGAATTTTACCGACTCGCTCGTTGCTGCTGTTCCTCGAGGGTGGTGGCGTTGAATTCGTCGAGGAGTAACAGTGGAGCTCGCTGCTCATGTTCGACGATTCGCTACCGCTGCTCGATCGGCTGAAACGTCTTCCCACAGTTCGTGAACGACTGCTGAAAGAAAATCCACGAGGAAAGTTCCACTCGTCAATTTTTTCAATTTTCGAATCTAAAGGAATTAGAGCATTTTTTTAACCGATCGACCAATCGTTTTTCACCACGTAGAAACGAAATGTAAATCGAGTTTCGAAAATTAATGAATGAATTAATTAAAAATAAATTCGATAAATTAGAATTTTAACAAATTATGTGGACAGGGACAAATTGAATGAATGAATGAACGAATCAAATAATTCAATTAATAAATGAATCACTTAATTAGGGATTGAATTCATAAATTGATTAATTAAATATATCTAGTTTATGAATCTATTAATTACCTTCTTGATTATCCGTTAATTATGTAAATTTATTCGCTGATTAATTAAACTTATCGATAAATAAATTAATTATATATTTTTAATTGAAATATTTGTTTCCAATTCTTCGTTGATATTTGTGTAATTTTTAAGGGTTTTTAGGGTTCAGGATATTCATGGCGATTTGAATTTAGGATTGATAAAATTCGAACCATATAAATATTGAAGCTGTGTTGATAATTTTGGTCACAATACTGGATAATGTTTGTCAGTTTCTTACCCGGTCTCGGATATGTCATCTCTGAGCTTCTTGTGGGAGGAAGAGTTGACGCTGTCGTTTTCGTCCGGTCTTATGCAAATTTGTTCGTAGGCGTGCTCGGTACCGCTGCCACTGTCCTTTATCGAGTCCGACCTTATCGAGTTTCCATTCCCGACTGACTTGTAGCTACCGTTATTTATATGCACGTCCACTTTCACTGCAAAACGAAATGATGAATTTATTAGAGTTGTTTTTTTTTTTTGTTTAATGTAAAACTCTTTCTCTTTCTCCACCTTAAGTGTAACTCCCGCTTCGGGATCTTCCACGGGCGAAATCTTCGCGCGTTTAATCATTCGTTCTCGACTCTCTCGCTGTGTCTCGTAATTTACAAATGCTCCCGGGGCTATCAACGAAAGTGTAACGAACTGTCTCATTTGAAGATAGGTTTTTTAATTCTGTTTTTTTTTTTAAATATTAATTTTTTCGAACTCTTTGCATTTTCACTTAGAAGTAAACATTTTTCGATCGAGCAATTTCTCAATTTGTAACGATTTGTAACAACAATTTGTTATCATTTGTAATAATTTGTAACGATTTATAATAATTTGTAATAATTTGTAACAATTTGTAATCATTCGTTACTTTAGAAATTAGTAATCTTCTTTATTTATTTTTCGAAAGTTAGAAATTAAACTTTTATTTTTCTAGCTCCTGCAATTATTAAATAAATTTGACAATTTACTCGATTTTCGTGGGCCGGAAGACGAGGTCACCGTTTATGATAATGAAATAAAGGATACGTATTCTTTCCTCGTATATTGGGTCCTCGAAGTTTTTCGAACACGTAGGGTGAAAGAATATGTCAATTTCCAAGGTATTTTAGAATTTATAGTTTCTTGAGTGGAACCATCTGTCAGCTAATAAACGGGCAGGTCAAACTTCAAATACGTTTTTCTGGAAAACCCATTTGGGGGGGCGTGGGGCTCTCTACAGCTTCAACAGATGAACCGATTCGCATAAATCACCGTGCAATCGAAAGGAAATTCAACTTTCGTAGCTATAAGGAAGCGATTTTTGTAAAAAATTAATTTAGAAATATCTTTACCGTCCGTTGCGGCCATTTTCGATTTTTTTTGATTAAAAAAAATAGCACATACTTTCCATCGACTAAGGAATCAGATACGTTGGAACCAAGTTCCAAAAGTATTTATTTCGTACAAAAAAAATTCACAAAATTCCTGAACTTTTCATGCCTCAAAACGGACATTTTGTCTTGAGAGATATTGAGTTACGTCCTCTTTGCTTCCTCTTGCTCGTGTCATTAAAAATGCATCTCACATCGTCTTATACGATCGGTAAAAAAAAACCAGGTTGCACATAAAGCGAGCTATATAGATACATACAATAGTAACACTGGACAGGGGAAAATTGTAATTGGAAAATTGTAATTAGAGCACGTGTGGCGCAAGTCTGGTTGCACTCCTTATATGGGTCAGCGCATCGTCTTTTTTCGCATTTTGTGTCGCTATAATTTCTTCGCTAATTAAACAAAACGCACCGTTCGCCCTCTATTGCACACTTTCTTTTACTTACTGGTGAATTAAAATCGAACGTACCGAATGGTTTATTATCGTGAAAGCGAATTGTCTGCACCGTTGTATATTCGATGCTTAGCAGCACTCTTCGATCATTCGTGTCTTACGAACGCGCTCGTATTAATTGCGACGTTTGCGTATATCAAGAAAAACAGTCTCTCCGATAAAAGTGATACAGATAAACTCTGTACAAAATTTCGGCTCGATCGGCAGGGGGCTTGTTTGGATTTTCAGAATTTTACTCAAAAACTTTAAGATTCAATATTTCGAAAACTATTGCGAGTCGCCACGAGTCCTTTCAAGGGTACTTTTGGAGTACCAAAACGAAGGTCTGTGCAAAATTTCAGCTCGGCCGGAAGCGACTATATTGTGCTATGACGATTAACTGTGATATGGATACTATAAGCTTCGACGACATCAAGCGACTGCCAATATTGTACGCAACTGGATCACTTGTCAATAATAAAGCATCACAGGGAATATCATCCACTATACGTCCACTTCGCTTCAAAGTTTTGTCCCAAATAGTTTTCGAGTTTTAATGTACGCGCTCTTGTAAGACACTATCGCGCGATGAAAACGGTTCGAAAAAAGCTTTTATTTAGCTACGTTACACGCACAATAACGAGACTCGAAACAAAAAAGAAAATTGAAAAAAAATGCCGAAAGGAAAGTACGCGCAAGCGTACTTTATTCGTAGAAAGTTTTCTAAAAGATTGCCACGTCACGAGACGATAAGTTATCGAAATGACGAAGATCGTAACTTTCGAAGATCAAAGCGTCATTGAAACAAACAAACGAAGAAAAAACAATGCGCGTACTCGATTTTCAAGGCTCGGAGGATTTTCGAGAAAAAGAAAACGCGATACGCCAACGGGGCAAAAAAAACAAGAGTCCGTTTGTACTCGCTAAGACATTTCGCGAAAGAGAGATTCTCATCGGCAACGAGCGAGCGAGCGAGCAACGAAAAAAAAAGAAAAAAAAACATGATCGCTCTTCTCGTCGTCCTTCTTGCACTTCTATAAGCGCCGTAACGGCTTAACGGGTTTACGGAAGATCGCTCTTGTAAGGCTCTTTAACCCGGTTTTTCCGCGACTCGATTGCCGCCCGTTTATCATCGATGCACACCGCGAAACTTTGATGCACGCGCATTGGCACTGTGTGCATTTCCTGACCGTGTAAAATGGAGTGCATTAAGGGGTATCCGCGGAATAGAAATTTGTTAACGGCGCCATCGAATTCCCTCGTAAAAAATATTGCACGCGGAAAAAGTATTCCCGGTCGTTGAACTTACTTTGAATGATCATTTTACTATCGAAGTTACGTGTAGACCACGTGGATTCCGCCGATGGAAAAATCGAACTCAATAGTGGATGGATTTCTACACGTTTGGTCGATTTCAAGTGAAATTCCGATTCTCCTGCCACTTTGATTAGGTACTTTCGATAAAAGATATTATGAATACATACATACATATATACGTATATTGATATGTAAAATATAATAATTATTATTGTTTACAATAATAATTATTTCATTCAAAATAAAATACCTTAAATAATTTTTATTGTTATTAATATGTCAAATATTTTAATGAAATTAAAATTATTTCAATACTTTGTAATAATTATTTAATTAAGTAATAATTATTTTAATATGAAGTATACCATTGGTACAGTAAATACACTATTTATTATTAATGATGCCAAAGTTGAAAAATGAACGAAAATTAAAAATTTCGAATATCTTTGAGATTTTAAGCGCTGACGTTTTTGTATACTTTTGTATTTGAACAATCTTCTTTCCTTTTATATAATTAATAGAAATAATAATGTTTTTATTTCGACAACAAATAGTTTTCACTTTCATCTTCCTCAACCCTCGTTAATTTTCGTACGTAAATAAACTAGAATGATTTTTAAATTTTTACAACTCCCCCCGCCCGAAAATAATTTCGCGAGGTAATTAAATATCAATGATTTCATTGTTTATCGTATAATTTGAAACAACTGTTACATAAATAATCGAAGATTGCTTCAAATAAATCATTGGTGTTTCAATGATTTATTTTTCAGTTATCAGTAGCTATCGTTCGAGCATTGAAACCTACCGCGATATTGATGACTCATCGATGCAACGTACCGTCGAACAAGTGTATCACGAATCTTCGCGCATACGAGTGAAGATTATCGGCGCATTAATTATCGATGAAATCCTCTCGAGGATTACACGTTTCGTTCCTTGTGGGTTTTTCCTATTTGCGTTAAAAAAAAACTGCACACGTGCACGTCCACTACGTACGAGGTTTGTTCAAAAAATAAGGTGACTTTTTAAATTTCGCAAACTGCGTACATTCGATATTTGATTTGTTTGTTTGTTACATTGGTAAAAATAATTCCCCAACGTATATTGACGTTATCAGCAATTTTGCATGTTTAGTTTGTTTTTGATAAATATAATGGTCAGACGTGGTTTGGCGTGCTCGGAGATTTGTTTGCTATCGAAAACGATATCGCACCTGCTCACGCATCGTTGCTTGTTCGTGATTGCGTTGGTGAAAAAACAATACCGTTAGCTGGGCGATCTCAAGGTCATACCGAAAAGCGCGTATCAAAAGTGCTTCGAGGATTCGGAAACAGAGCTGGTACAAGTGTATTATATCTGAGGGGGATCACTTTGAAGGTGACGAAATAGATGCTGATAAATAAATAAATATTTTTCGGGAAAATAGAAAAGTCACTCTATCTTTTGAACAAACTTCGTCGATTCACTTGTATCCGTTCCCATGAATTTTTATTTACACAAACATGCATACGCGTTCGCTCTCGCAGATATAAATATTTATTAAATACAACGTATGCGAGATCGAACGATGAACCGTCGACCCGAAATGCCGGATAGCAACTAACAATGCGAATTGGGGTCGTCGCGGTCGAAGAAATGATGACGAGCGATCGACCAACGACGCCGAAGTATCTGCCAATCTCAACGATTAGATACAACAAGTGGATAAACCCGAACATTCGTTCTGTATTCATTTCAAATCGGAGTTCAGCTCGGACATGCAATTTTTCGAAGAAATCGCGATTTACTGATGATACGCGATTCTTCATAAATTGAAACTATATGTGTGTGTGTGTGCGTGTGGATGTGTATTCAAGTAAATAGTAAATATTGATATCATGCACAAAAATGTTTATCTGCTGCAATAATATTTCGTGATTAATTAATGATAAAAAGCATGAATCACGGAAAGTCTGAGAAATGTTATTTCTGCCTTGATGATTGTTGAGTGAGGGGACTGTTAAATCAATTGAATTACAGAGGCTTATTTGGAATATATTTGCAACTTGGTGAAACTGAACTTAATGGTTTATTAATATTTCTTTTCTCAGTCGAAAAAGGGAAACGTAGATTTATAAGTAAATATTTAATTTAGTGATAAATAAAATACAAGTCAGTAAGTTAATTATTAATTTGTATTTCTATTTGTTAATTTTTTACTACCATTAATAATTGATGTAAAGTTTAACGATACTGGCATGTACTTGACTGAGGTTTTCTCAATGAGTGTACATCTGTTCCAACTGACGAACAAAAAATGACTCAATTAAAAATTTTTAATTGAAACTTGATTTTCGAAAAACGTTAACATAGAGCATTTGCTTTATTTTATAAATATATAAATAAGTATAGCAAATTTTGGAAAGATTGTTGCAAAAATTCTTACGAAATCAAAAGTTGATTCGTCAAGACGAATTTTTCAGTAATAATTATAAAGTTGAAATAATAAACGTTTTGTTTTATTTAATATGAAAATGATCGATAATGTTTTTGGAAACCATTATTTCTGTGATTTTTGGTAAATTTCAATAAAGATAAAAATATTCTACTGTAATACGTAAAATAATTATTAGTATTTTATTATACTTTACATATGAATCATGACATTGTGAAATTCGGGGGTTTTGGAATTTGTTTACTTTTTGTGTACATTAAAAAAAAGCCTAAGATTTGAGGTCATTTGGACTTAATACGAAGTACGAAAAAAGGTAACTGGACTTTCGAGTGTTTGATCATTTTTACGTTTTAGTTATGATTATTATTTTTTCGTCTCGATAGACAATGAGGATTGTCAGTCGAGCCGGAACTCGAGGACTCAAGAGTCTTTGATGAATTCTGGGCCTCGTCTCTGAAACGTGTCAAGTGCAATTCGTCGCGTGAGGTTATTTGACGAACTGGAATTATCGATGCTGCGTAACGCCGAGAGATAAATCAGCCGATCAACCGAATCCTACTTTCCGTCGTGCTGACTTTTTATACGGAAATGGCGAGACTGAGCATGAATCGAGGATCAGTACGTTTCCATTCGAGAAATCTATAGAATGGTAATAATAAAAAGCTAGTCAGTGTTTCGGCGACTGCTAGTAAAGAAGCGTTGGGTTGTGCCAATATTGGGCTAATGCTTTTTGAATGATTTAAAAAGAAGCGAATTTAAATTTCGATTCCAATATCGCGATTGGTGACACCGGAACTTGGGTATTTGACAGATGACCGATCAATCGATTATTCTCCCGTGAGACTAGAATTCATGACTGACGAAGTTGAAGCTACAATCTCGAGATTGAAAAAAGAAAAGAAAAAAAAGAAACGGAGTCGTTCGCGATTCGTTGAAGCCTAAAACGACTTCCGCGCTCGTTCGACTGGAGAACGAATCTCGTTGATGATCGATACGGGATTAGAAAATGGTCGGTTGTGCGTGCTGTGGGAAGGACGCGATGATTCGTGATGACGGAATCGAGGTCGTACCGGGTGGATAGTTCTAGTTCTTTCTCGCTCGATCGAGCGCTCGAAAAGAGTTGGAAAAGCTCGAGAGTAATTCTTGACCGCGGTATATAAACAAACGATAAACGTCGATCTCACGTTTATACGTCAAGAAAACAAGAGACTTCGCTAGCATTATCTGGGACGTGCTACTTACCCGTTAAAGTCTCGTCCTTCCTCTCGTTGATGATACCACCGCGTTCCCCGTTTCGAGATTTCTCGCTCTCGCAAAATAGATGAGTTATTCTAGTGTAGACGAGATCGTGGGGGCTGTGAAGGTAAAACGACTCGCTAGTTTCCCGTGGCTTTTGGGCAGGCTCGCTGATAAAAGCATTCATAGGGTTTATGTAGATTCCATCCCGAGGTCTCGTCCCCGGTGGATGAAGGAAGAACGGCTCGTGGAACATTCCGCAACTACGCAGAGAGCACTGAAAATCCAATATTTTTTTGATCGGTAACGTTGGTTTTCACTATCATCAAACTTCAAAATTCTGAAAACCCCCTTTTTTTTATCGAGCTCAAATTTTGCGCGTACCTTCCTTTTAATATTCTAAGAGAATTCCCAAAAGGATTTTTGGCGACTCGTGATAGTTTTCGAAATATCGAATTTTTAAGTTTTTCTGTAACGTTTCGAAAACTCCTCTCCCCCGTTCTATCGAGCTGAAATTTTGCACCGATCTTCCTTTGAATATCCTAAACGAACCTATAAAAGGATTATTGGCGAGTTGACATATATTTTGGGATATAGTATTTTTAAAACTAAGATCAATTAAAATAGCTACTGAACCTATTAGCTGTAAATTCAAAGGTACACTTTCGAGTTTAAGAAAAAGATATCACTGCTTCGGGGTTTGAAAAAGCCTGAAAATAAGGATAACGATTTGACATGGATTTCGTAAACTATTTAAATTTAAATTTACATCCACTTGCAAACATTATGTATTTCCCTAAAAAACTCAGATTGAAAAGTCCATTATACTATCAAATATTGGTGAAAATTTATTTCCCATTCAAGAACGACATCACCTTGTAAATTGTTGTAATACTAAACTGACAATTCTCGAATGATTCAAATATTTCTTCAGCTATAACTGTTTACTTTAACCAACGACAAATTGTGAAGTTTTTAAGTCTTTTTATCAATTAACAAAATTTCAAATGTGATATTCTTCTAATGGATTTCGATCAGATATTCTTTTAATGCAATAATTGATTAGGCGATGGGGAAAGTGGTAGAAATCCAATGCTCTTATTTCTCATATGAGTTTTTGCCCCCTTAACTGATATTTTTCTCATTAGGCTTTCCCCCTCCTTAAATATTTCCCTCTCGAAAACCGCTCTCTCCATGAAAACTCCAAATTTGGTTTAAATGGTAGTGAATAAAAAAGAAGAATCTTTTACAAAAAAAGTTCGCCATTTATCAAAAAAATCTTTAATAAAAATCCAAAGTATTTTCCAATTTCATAATTTTCATGATTTTTTTTCCGCATTCGATAAACACACACGCGAGCGTCTTTCCCGCGTTTTTTTGCTCGTCGAGCCGTATCGACAATTAATTTATCATCGTTTCGTACCACGAGCGCATTGCGAGATTATTATCGCACACACGAGCGTGAGGGAACGAACTCCCGCGATTAGCGCGAGTTTCGCTCTTTGCGAGGAAAGTCGCGGATTGCTCGAAGCGATAACCGATTCAATCTGTATAATAAATTCATAAGCAGCGCACGTTATACGCGAGACATGCGAGCTGTGAACGAACTTTTTCCATTATACTTTATTTTGCATCTACCACGTGCTCAAATTGATACGTACATGTATTTTCTTTTCCCGTCGTTTTTTTTCTTCTCGAAATTAGTATAATAAGATATTCGAATGGATGTTGGATATTACAAGAAATATAGCCACTGATAATTATGATGATGATAATAATTATAATAATATAACAATGGTATAGTATTAGTAATAATATTACCAATATTTAATTACATAAATATATTAATAACATTATTAATCGATTTGAGATGTTCTCGACAAATATAATATAATATCATTTAATATCATTTAATATAAAATAATATCTTCACTAATATCATAAATCTGAAATTTTATGCTTGTCCGTCTGTCTGACTGTCTGTTACTCAATCACCCCAAAACGACTTGACCCATTTCAGGAAAATTTAACATGTACATAGCCTATGACCTGAATTAACACATTGGATACTTTCTATTCTGATACGTAATATTTTGTAGATTACAATATTGATGCCGAATCTCATGTAATGATGTGATTCAAATGATTATAGAATAGGAAGGAAATAAAAATAATTAAAGTAGAATACAATATAATATTTAATATTTTAGTAATATCTAATTGATATAATATTTTCTAATTATGATATTTGATACAAATTTAACGTAGTGATGAAATTCTAATTTTAGCGGAATAAAAACGAGTGAAATGTAATTAAAATCGATGAGTCGATCGGTTTTAATTAGACTTCGGATCAATGAAATATTTTACTAATATCGAATCCAACAACAATTATTTTTTAAATTATAATTAACGTCGATTAAAAGTTATAATAGTAATAATTTTGAAATCACCTTATCAACGGAATTCGTAGTGCAACTGCAAGTCGTCGCCTCGCTCATGTTCTCCAAGCAATTAGGGCCTGGCCGATCTCTGGCCATTCCATTCGTGACGACGGAATGAGTGACATCTGTCAAACAATAATATATGGTCCAGTAGTTTTATTAACTAATCGCTAATTAGCTGAAATTCACGAACTTATCAATGATTTGGTAGAAGATTCAGTCTGAGCTTCGAAAAATATCAAAATATATTTTTTTTTAATCTACATTTTGGAATCCTGATATTTATGCAATTATAGCCAATCTTAGATCGGTTTGAGGTTCTTTTTTAAAAGTTTTTTTTTAAAAAACAAGCTTTTAAAAAAAATAAAAACACGCTTTTTTTGTTAAAAAAAAAACAAGCTTTTTCCTATGAATTTAAAGATGGGGATATTGCAGTGCTGAGAGGATAGCTCTTGGTGTCAAATTACGTAGGAATGACTTTTCCCTATATGGTTATGCAATTCGTAGAGTGCAATCGACACCTGTCTTTCGTCTGATTGGACTGACGCGAAAGGCAAAATTACCTCGTATTGGCCATTACTCATTGCACTCATACGAAAGTTCGTGGAAGCCACTCTAGCTGGACGAGCACAACGATCGGTTCGATGCACTATTGCCAAACCTACGATACCAATTGGGTGCAAATTCGAATTGCTCAACGTACCATTATAATGAACTGCACAAGGGAGTACTGAAAAGAAGTTGCGAAACGTTCGAGTCAATAGAAACGCTTCGCTTTTACGCTCGTACGTATTATATTGGAAATAAATATGTGCAAGCGATGCATCTAAAATCGTAAGCTTCGTAACGATTTTTTTTTCCATGAAAAATCACAATTAGATTTCTGTTCGGGAATTCACGTAGATTTTACCTAGTGTGACGTTTTTGAAAAACAGAGTTCAAGTATTGCTTGAATTTCTAAGCAATATTTATAAACGACACTAAAAAATCGATACCCAGAAAACTATCGCTCGTAGCCAAAAATCCTCTTAGTGGTTCTTTCAGAATATTGAAACGAAGATCAGTGCAAAATTTCAGTTACATCGAAAAGAGGGGCGCAGCGGTTCCTTGATAATTTAATGAGAAACTTAAACATTTAATATCTCGATAACTATTTCGAGTCGCCAAAAATCCTTTCAGCGTTACTCTCAGAATATTAAAAGGAATGCCTGTGTAAAATTTCAGCTCGATCGGAGGAGTACGCTTTTCGGAGTCGCATTGCTCGTTTTTCCGTATTATTACAATTCTGCATTTGCAAAACGCCCAGAAATGAACGATCAATGGCTAGCACGGATCTGGTAATGCTGGCTGACAAAATATTGGCCGATTATCATCGAACCGTTTATAGGCGATCTTATATGAGCACGGAGCTTCGCAATTTCACATTTGCGTCAACGCGTTGTCTTTTATTATCAGCTATAAATCGGCCAGCAGTGAAAACGAAAAGGCAAGGAAATTGTGGATGTTTTCTCGTATGGAGTCACTAAAACGGAGTAAAAACACTTTTTCTAAGGTGAAAGGAACTCTAAAACGTGTATACGTCATACACGAGGACTAGGTTACCTCTGTCTTGTTCGTTGCAACATTAACACGTAAAAAGAAAACAGTATGGCGCCGTAAATTACCGTTCAGAGAAAAGGCACTTCGATACTTACCCTCTCGACTAAATAATTATTTATCGGGTGGTAAAATGATTGAAAGATAATTGCTGTTATGAACGGTTCCCTCGAACTTCAGAATCTGAGGCAAAATTCAAGTGAAAATTGATAAATCGGTTCTCTTTACGGAGCCGTACGATCGTTATTACGATTTTGGATGTACTAGATCTTTGCAATTTGACGACGTCATTTTTCCTTCTGTTTCAAACGTTTTACAACATTGCAGCATATAAAACGTAATTGTCTCGAAGCGTAACAGGAACGAAACTACAGTTTGCCCGAATCGATCGTATTTTTCTTTCGTTCCTACATTAAATTTAGTATCTCAATCTTTATGTCACGATAAATGTCTCATTCGACGCATATTTTATTTCCTCGTGAAAATGAAACATTAAACAAGAAAGGTTCCACGAAATTTCAACATCGATAATCGCCAATGTTGTTCTTTGAGGATATTCAAAGTTTCCAGGTCGTTTCGTAATGAAGGTGTCCCCCGTGTGGCGATAATACGTTTCGGTCGAAGGTTTGCGAAAGTGGACTTGAACTCATCGTAAATTTTAATTTCCTTTCGAGCGACTGTAGATTTCTATAAGAGTATAAACGTGTGCAGGAGAAATTGTCACTTTGTGCGACACGTACGATTTATATGCACATATGGATGTGGGATGCTGAGAGATCGGTAGACAACTCCTCTTTCTCGATACTTTTACGTCCAGTTACCTTTTCAAGACATCTGCTGTGTCACGTCCGGAATAATTATCCGGGAGAGCTTTTCTGCCTCGGCAAAAAATCTCAAGGTCGTACACTGAAGCATGCCCTCGTATTTCTTTTCTAATTTCGAAAAGAAACGTTTTCTTCTCATTTTCTTGGAAACTGTAAACACAATTTTTTTAATTCTCTCGCATGTTTGAAAAATGTTCTTTTTTTTTCAATTCACGTCAGCATAAAAAAATTTGTTTCTAAAACGCTTTTGAATTAGCGAAACGATTTTTAAAGTCTCTTGTATCGTAAAAAACGTTAAACATTTTTTTAAACTTCAAAAAAACCGTTTTTGGAATTCTTTTGGATCCTGAACTATTGTTTTAAAAATTCTTTTGAATAACAAAAGAAGTTTTTGATTCTTTTAAATTCCATAAATCATTGCTTAATATTCATTCAAAAAACCAACATTCTATATAATCTATATAATTATATATGTCGTCTTATTGTGTAATTTAAAATGATAAATATTTTTCATATCACATATACTTAACTATTGAATATGTACCTATTATAAATACTAAATTCGTACTATTCTACCTATTGTTTTTCGTACTGCAGTAATTTCCCTTGTCTAAACAATTTTTACGAAATTAAACGAAAAACCAAAAAGACGAAAATAATTCTGCGTCTCTCTTCATTGACTTCATAATTGACATAACATTTTAACAATTAAACCAATAATTAATTCAATTTAGAGACGAACAAATAGGTAAAAAAAAAAAATCTGTTGACATTTCCGAGTCCTCCACCTAAAAAATTCGTTAAAAAACCGCTAATAGCATTAAAGTTGAAAAAATATTTTAAAAAATCGTATTCGACCTAAATTCCACGAAATTCCAAAAATTTCGTTTCTCGATAGCGAAAGCTTCCTCGATCAATAGAGAAACGATAAAAAACGATCGAAAACGATCGATTTCAACAAAAAAAGAAAAAACAATTCGATTATGCGTGTAAACACGATGAGCGAAGGAAACGAAAAAAAAAAATAGTGTCCGGAATTCTACGTGTTCGCGATGTTGCGTGTTCGTGATACGGAGACGAGAATTTGTCGTGTCGTCTCGCTATTACGCTCGCGCTAAGCATCGTGACTCCCATCAGTGACATTATTGTTATATTAGCGATCCTTTCTCCCATACAAAAGTTGGTCGTATCCTCTTTATATCCTGTTACGTGAGTGTCGATATGCTTTTCGATCAAGTGGGTGAAGGACGATTCACGAATTTCATCCGTAACAATTTTTATGCACCCTCCCCGCCCCTGCCCCGTTGAAAATTTTTATGCAGTCCCCCACCAGCCCCGCCGTTTCTCATTGGTACGCGCGGTTAGCGGTTTATACGTGTCCTCTTCCTATTGACATTTCCTCATTTCTTTCCTGTTTCGCCATCGTTCTTCTCAATGTTAATAATAATTTTCATTTATATGCCTATTATGATAGTTATTTTCTATTATTATTTTTCAATCGTATTACGGGTCAATGTTAATTATCATTTTTAATCATGTTCCTAATTTTTCGATTATTATTTTTGTTGTTTAACGAGTACTATTAATAAAGGCTGTATTTGTAGATGAGAAAGATAACTATTAACTAAGAGCTACCAAAACAGTTTAATCAATTAATTCATCATGCTTTCGAGAAATTTAATTTCAGTCAAATAGTTTTTTTGTATAAACATTGCTTCAATAAATTGTTTTTACGGATAAAAATCGGAAAATGTTTCTTTGCGATAAACATGATTTTTCAACAAGAATCTGGTTCGCCTCCGAGCTAAATGCAAGGCAACAATTAGACTCAGGTGATTCAGCACGTCAAAAAAAAATGATATATATCTATACACACACATACATTTATATATTAAATACAAAGGTTTCTTCGTGCAATTGACGAACGTCGTTTCGTTCTAAATATGTCGTGATCGCGTGTCGACCGCGAGTTAATTAGTTGCGCGAACAAATGTGCATCATATACGTAAAATAACCTTTTTTTTTGCACCATGAATCATCGCGAAAACATCACACGGATCTGCGTGAAAAAAGAATTAACCACAATTGAGAATAATTTGTAAAACTGAATACAGGTACTGCACGGAATTGGGTTGTTGAAAAAAATTTCCATTTTTATTTAATGATGATTTTGTAATAATTAATTCAAATGGCGATCGAGTTAAAAAAATGATTAAGATAATTAACTTTAGGATTCACGACTATTATTTATTTTTTAATTTATTATCAAAATTAATAAAATATATATTATATTACATGTTTTATTTAATATAAAAAATTATATATATTATTATTATTATTATTTTATTTATTATTATTTAATTAATTCAAGATTTAAAAAATAATGAACATAAAGATATCAAGATAATTCAGATAATAACTAATTATTTGTTGGTTGAGGTAAAAATGATCTTACAATATAAAAAATTGTTAATCGTCACAAAATATTTGTTGCAAAACCGCGCGAGATTTTTATAACGGAAATAAAAATGAATTTAATAACCCAATTGTATGGAATGTACCGGAGTGATTCGGATATATAAAAATGGTACAGGATTCAATATATCGTGCATGGTAAATTATACGCTACATTCGCCAGGAGAGACCGCTATTCAAAAATCGATGAATATAATATTTATCTGTATAGGTTTCCCTACCGATTCATCCTGTATACAAATATATATACGAGAGTCAGCTCGATTCACCACACGAGGGGAAAAATGACTTCCTGGGCGTTACATTATCCGCTACACTCTCACGGCACGCATGCGAACATCGAACGGAAGAGAAAGAGCATTCGTAAAAAGAAAAGCATGATCAATTGCACCAACTCGAAGCACACACTTTTTTATGCGATAGAAATTAATATATACAAATTAATTTATAGTAAGATGTCTCCATAGACAAAGCAGAATTAATAGCACTGATACGAATAATTAAAGAAATAATTAACTAAATAAAAAATATTAATTAATATATTTATTGGGAATATTATAAATAATTAAATCGATTAAACAGTAAATGAAATTAAATACTATAAATACTCGAAATACTATAAATAATTAAGTGAATAATTAATTTATTTGCATTAAGTGTAAAAAATAAAAATCGGATTGAATTAAAAATTGAAGAATTAATTAAAAGTGAAATCCGGAGTGATGGGATTGAAATTTGTATCGTCAGAAAGCAACAAATTTTTATTTCTATTTACTTCTTTGATTATCATAAAAAATCCTATTTTACAGATTTTTCGTACATCGTTAAACTAGAATTGCAGGAAATCATTAAATTTGATAAATTAAAACTTGGCATCTGTTGATTCAAAAAAATTACTAAAATGAAATTTGATTAACTGAAAAAAAAAACATTTCCGATCGATTACAACGATCCAAAAATTCAATTTCATCGTGGGAGAAATCTGCCAATACAATTAACGACTCTCGACGAACAAGTTTTCAAATTTGAATCCGGCTTCGCGGGACCCCAAGGAATGGTCTACTTTGATCCTGGAATTTGCCAAATACATTTTCGGAAATCACGAATAATTATGCATGCTCGCGTGCCAACACAGAGGTGACAAATTATATATTTATATAAGGGGGGAACATTTTTCGAACTCATCGATCTGTGGCTTTCAGTCTTGTCACTTTGGGGACATTCCTTGACCTTTGTATAAATTTCGCCATCCGAAGGTAATTTTGGTGCCACTAAAATGTCGAGAATGTTTAAAAAAAACGTATATGTTTTCAAGATGAATGTCTCGAAATGCACTCACAAATACTTACACATCTGAAAAATGTAAATACATACATATTTACGTGTGGGCTTTGTGTACACAAGAATTTATATCACTCGTGACACGGTTTCTCTCAAAACCAATCGAAGGAGTACTCGACCCCAAATTTTGGTTACCATGTTCAGCTAGTCCCATTTGTCTCCCAAAAGAAAACATTTTTCTTTTAATCCGATATTGAAATCAATGGAAATTGATTTAAATATTCTGGAGATACATTTGAATTTTAAAATTAATACGAACGAATATCGCAAAATATGAACGTCGTAGTAAAACTTTGAAAAAGGTTTTGCTTTGTGTTGTTGTAATATAAAGTACGTAACCAAAACGAACCAAAAAAAATTATTAATAAAAACAGAATGTAAACCGGAACAAAGTCCAAGAAAAAAACAGAATATAAACCCAAACAAAACCCAATAAAAAATAAAAGTAAATCTAAAAAAATCATGATATAAAAAAGAGATACGTAGCTCGTATGAATTTTCTAAATCTTTTTTACATCGATTAAACTTGTTTTCTTTTCTCGTTGTTTTTTTGGTTCTAGTATTTGAGGTGAAAAGTGGTCGCAAGGTGTTTTTACCGAGTGCTTAGAAACGCGCGTGTGCGCATAATGGGAATGATCCTCTCGAGCTATACGTGTTGCTCGTTGAATCGAGTCGCGCGAGCTGGCAACCTACTTCATACTCTTGGATCCGTAGAGATCGCTCGGAAATACAGCTAAGATGATTTTACGTCTCAGCTGACTGGCCAAATAACGTGAATTTTGTATTTGTAACGGAATCTAGTCTTCGTCTCTTCTATTTCATTTCACTGAAACAAACTCTCATGATCTTTTATAAACTTGTTGTCGTCCGGTTTTGCAATATTAATAAATAATATCAAGACAATAACATGGTGTTTTTTTTTGTAACAATTCTTCGATAATTCGTTGTATTGAATGAAGAATTTAATGACAGCTCCACATTTTTCGATTTCCATTCTTTTTCGTGAAAATGGAAATTTGAAGAAAGTGAAATCGCCATGAAAGCTCAAGTGAAATCTAGAACCTTCTAGGGTCTGTTGAACATCAACTATTTCGATTTTCAACTTGAATTTTGTTAATTGCATATCAAGAAGTTAATTCGGAGTTCCTAATGTGATTTTATGCATAACTTAAATCCTAATGTCAATAAACATTTAAATTAGGACTATAATGATCAGATATCAGTTTTCTTTCGACGATTCAATAAATATTCGAAAAATCACTGCACGAGATTGTTTATATTTTTTTAATTCAAGGACTTCTCGAATTCCAATTACTTCTAGTCAAATCGTTCGTTCTAACTTCGCGAGATTCTAAAACCTTTTTCGTTCATTGAAATAGGGCTTCGGTATTCCTGGTCAATTTTCAAATCCAAATAAATAAACATTTTTCACTTGGTAGAAAATGGCTTCAAGAATTATCGTAACAAAAAAGCTGTTAAAAAGTCAGTAACATTGAAAGTCCGAATATCGTTTTTAAAAATTCCATAAAACGATGCCCCCTCATTCTCCATGGAGATCCACTTGTCGTCTCACTCCCAATACTTATTTATACAATACTTCATCAACGCACCTGAAAATCCGTGCAATACGAGCCAGCAGCGAGGATCGATCCACAGTCAAATCCAAGAAAACGTTGCACTTCCGAATATTCAAATGTCCACTCATATACTCGAAAAGTACACGACGAATAAATGTCCGTCGCAAAATAATTACTCGGCACTTTCAGTAATAACAGTACTTAATGCGATTTCACATTAAAAATTCATTTTCTTATTTCATGTATACGATACGAGAGAAAGAGAGAAAGAGAGAGAGAGAGAGAGAGAGGCAGATAGAGAGAGAGCAAAGAAGAGGATGGGAATGTTACCTTCACCGAACAGGATTTCCACGCGGATTGTCTCATTCCATGTGGGCCCCTATTAATATGGGCCACTAATTAATTATCGTTAATTAATCTGGCATTTCAACGTTCTCCTTCTTTTTAATTCGTCTCCCACTCGTCCACCACTTTTCCATAACCGTTCGACTTGTTCACCAAGTTTTTTGCATACCGGTTTTGTTTTTTTTCCTGTTTTTTGTTTTCCCCACAATGAACCACTTCGATGACCGCGAATTTTGAAAGTTTCGGGAGGTCTGTCGAAAAATATATATGGATTTTCTTGGGCAGGTGATTTATCGCACGGTCTCGGATGCGGATACAGGTCGGACAACGAACTCGCGCAACCGGCAACTAGGTGCGGAAAGCGGTAGACCGGGACTCGTCGGCGTGAGTCAGTTTCACGGTGTTACATCGTACGTACTTTGAAAGTCCACGCGTGTACGTGTTCAGCGCGCGTGTGCAAGTGCGATTAAACGCGGCCCGTTCGGCTCTTCGCGGCCAAGCTCTTCAGCAACCGTGTGTAGTTCACCTGTGCCTGGGAACTACCAACTGCCGAGACTTGCCAGTGGATTAAACCTCATGGGGCTTTCTCGGGCCTGCTTCCCCGATGGCTCTCACTGTCCCTCCTTTCTCCTCTTTTTCCACCACCCCACACCTCCTTCTTTCCTTTTTTTTCACCTGTCTGTACACGCTGGACGTACTTAGCCGAGACAATCTGTACTTTCGTGTCTGCTAGGACCGAGGTATTTTCGGGGGGTCTAATGAAACAGTGGACATTTGATCTTCTTTCGCGAGAAGAACGGTATGATGGATGGTGGTTGAAAACGTTGCGGGAGTCGACAAAGTTCGTTTGAGATTAGAGGAATTCTTCAACAGTTGGCTTTTAGCGTGTCTACCTTACAATGAAGTGTAGCTATTAGGTAGAGGTGTTGTTAGTGATCGGTAGAGACGATAATTGAAAAACGTCTTTTCATAAAATAAATCATTTACAAGATTCTTTGGACTCCGAGTTTTTCTACAATCGGTTGGAGTATTCATTATGAAAAAACATCAATGAAAAACCATTTTTTTTTCTTCCTAAAATGGATAATTCAAAAGATTTTTGAACCCGGTTTAAAATTTAATCTCCAAGCCACGATTTTATATGATTTTTTATGAGAAAACCCAATTTTTTAATGATTTTTTACGAGAGAACCCAAACATCGATTGACCAGAAGTCTGAAAATTCTGAATTCCAATATTCCGAAGCTCCAAGTTCCGTAAATTTCATGCCAGCAGAAGGTTTACGAAATTTGTAGTTTCGGAATATTAAAATTCGGAATTTCGAGACTTAAGTTCAATTAAGTTTAGGTTTACTACCTCAACCCGAGAATCGCCACAAATTTTTTTACATTCTTTATCTTTTGATTCCCACCCTCGAGATATTCAAGTTTAACTCGTCGATCGATTCAAATAAAAAATAACCCTCTTACGTTTTGAAAATAGTTAAGGGATGTGGAACTCTCTCGTACTAAGTCACGTGGTACACCTTTTTTCGACTCCAGCAGCCCATAAAAACATTGCCCATGTATTTGACGTATCTTCACAATCCGAATAATTTAAAGATCCTAATCGGAATGATTCAGCCACGGCTCGGATAGTCCGGAAGATAATTTAGCCCAGATAGCAGCTTGAATTCTTTGAAGTACCTCGCGCGTTATCCTCCCCCTCCCCGGTTCATTCTAGTTAGCAATACGTCAGCTCCGGTTCAATCTCAGGTAAGTTCGCGTGAGTAGTCGTTTTGTTCCGGTTTGATGATCCAACACGGATATCCAAGAGTGCAACGTGTTGGTAAGAAACGAAAAAATAAATAAATAAAAATGAATAATAATAATAATAATAATAATAATAATAATAATAATAAATCAAGAAGACTGCGAAACACGCACTTTTGCTGAGCGTTGCACGCGGATATTCTTGGCCAAGTCTTGGTCTTGTGGATTAGGCGATTCAATGACCGCTAAATAGCTGTATAGTTTGAAAATTCATACGGCTCACCATTCCGTGCCGATCTTGCAGGATAACCAGCAGCTCTCGCTATACCGTAATTCAACGGATATGAAGATAAATCCTGTCGCGAGCATGTACACATTCCTCCCACTGGTAGCTTCATGTACTCGCATTTATAAATTTTTCGTTTAGGCGGTTAAGCTACTAACCCCTTAAACGAAGTATCCATTATTCATATCATTGAAGAATTATTATAGTCGAATTAGATTATAATTTTGAATTAAGACTATGGTTGTATTATAACGAAAAAAAAAATGAGGGTTCATTAAAATGAAATAATTTTTCAAAATGTCATTTGATGATTGAACTGTTTGGATAGGTATATATGTACATATATTGATAACGGTTTATGCAAAATCTCATTTGAAAATATTGAAAATATTGGCTGAGAAAAAAATAATGATTTCAAGATAGGTATTCATTACTTATTGATGAATCGTTTTTTATTTCATAATTAAATATGTTAATAATTTCGTCAGGATATATTAGGAATTAAAGGGATAAGAAAAATATTAATGAGTGATTGCAGATATTGATTATTTATTGATTAACCGTTTTTATTTAATGATTACATATATTAATAAGTTCATTAGAATATATTAGTAATTAAAGGAGGAAAAGAAATATTAATAAATGATAATGGATATTGATCAGTTATTGATTAGTCGTTTTTTACTTATGGATTACAAATATGAATAATTGTAATAAGGGCTCAATTATCGTTAATAAATAATGAAAAAAACGTCTATTAAAACTAAACTATTATAACATTCAACGAGTTAACGAATTTTGAGTCAATCGGTTCAATAATATGTCAAAAATCCCCGGAGTATCATCACAAATATAACTTCGAGAAAAACCTTTTAAAGGTCGACTATGAGTAGTATCGTTGTAATCACGAGTTTGTTTTGATCGTTAGGAAATTTTCACATTAGTCTAATCCCCTTAAATATTAAATGTTTCGAATCGAATCGTGAATCTCGGCAAGGTCACCCAATACGTACTCATTTGCATATGCACGATAAATATACACCGGGAAACGTTGCTTTGAAAACATTGGAATTCAAGGATGCCCTTGGGTCAAAAATTTACGATTTCATTAAATAAATAAAAAAGATAATGGAAGTCCTCGAAGCAGCCAGTTGCACCGATAGCCACTGTCACATTGATATAACGGTATTAAAAATGTACTTTCCCCCATTTGTAAACACGTGTATACCCGTATATGTACTATATATGTGCATTGATATATAGAAGCACGCAAAATTCTCTTCCTCTTTCCATCAAAAGATCTGGGTCAAGATGGCTGCAGGATTCTCCCTGTGGATCTTCCCTCTCGAACATACCGGTACCTGTCCACCCGCAGAACCTCTTTTTCGTCGTTTTTTTTGTGTGTTCTTTACGAGGAATTTCGTACTCAATAATTCTCTGATACTGCGAAATTTATTTTGTGTGAATGAAATTTTCGCACCTGCTATTTGCATAAAAAGCTCAAAGTAGAAACATGTTTAATTTTTAATTTTATCAAAATTAATAATAAAATCAACATTTTTAAGCAACTCGGAGTTTCGAGACTAATTAGTTAAAAAAATAGTTGATATTTAGAAAAAGGAAAAAAACATATTTATAAATATATTTATAAATTTAAATAAATTTATACATTTATAAACATAAATGTTTAATTTCATATAACGCAAGACCACGCTTAATTTGCTAAAAAAAATTTCATTTGCTTCGAAATCAATTCGTTTGTTTCATGCGGACGATACTAGCAAAGAAGCGATGTAAAAGAGGTCGAAGGCTCGTCTTCTTCGTCGTATTTCACACGTATACACACGTATGGTCGTTACATTCCCCCGATTGATTCGCGAGAGCGCAAGATTTCATTGCCCCACTCTTTCCACATCAGCTGCCGTTTATTCCGGCGGTATGCCCCATCGTCTGAAACTCTCTCGCGCATTGCCAAGAGAGATGCTCGTCTCTCGTGGCATCTTTTTCACTCGCTTCATTTTTATGTTTCTCCTCGTTGCTCGGGCTCTTGCAGCAATCTTAATCTAACTGTAAAGCAGGTCCTCTGTACTCTTTCCCCACTCGAGTGTTACGCTCCTCTCTCTTCCTATCAACCTATCTTTCTCTCTTTCTTTCTCAGACTTCTTCCTTAGCTTTCATGACTGGCGTAAGACGGTAGGGATCTCCAACTCTGACGCAATCACGATTAAGCCTCGATTGAGGAAGTTACGTCGAAGTGGAATCCGAGGAAGAAAAAAACATCAGTATTCTCGATTTTTGATGGGGTAGTGCAGTTTTTGGATGGGGTGTCTTAACGATTTTCAAAACGAGGAACTATATTGCTGAAATTGCGATAAGAGATTTTTTCTTTCGCGAATTCAACTCCAAAGCTATCTAAGCGTATACTTAGTTAGATTCGAAGCGAAATCTCTTTAAGGGCGTGCACATTACCACGTGACAAACTAGTGCGAGAGAGATAGTTGAAACATTAAAAGCCACCGTATCTCAAGAATGAAAAGTTTTTATCCAAAATGGCGAGCAAGAGGCCCTCGGTGCCATCGTCTTGAATGCACACAACTAAATTCGTACCGATTGGTTCAACCGTTTGAAAGAATAGTGGTTTCAAAATTTCGTCGTGGACGGAGGCGTGTTCATCATGCGCTTAAGCGGACACTCACTTAGATACGATTTCTTTTTTTTCTGAGTATATAATCGTAGTATATAGGTGAGGGGATTGAACGAGTTTTTTTTTCGATTCTGAAATAGTTTTTAGGGTCTATCCGAATAAAAATTTTCAGCGGATTACGAATATCATCGAATTTTCATTGAAAGCACAGCACAGCGCAAAAAAATCGTGTTTTTAGAAGTTTTTTACGATTTTTTCAAGTAAATTTTGGGTTTTTGGGGAAAATAATTGTATATTCGTGTTCAGGGGATCAAATTACATCGTAAAGGACCTACAAAAAAAATATTAAAAATCAAAATTTTTTTTTCGATTTTTGAGCAAAATACATTTTTTCACTCAATCGTCGATAACTTTTTTCCCTTTGGGATTTGGCACTCCACTCTGTGCTTGATCTTTTCGTTATAATTTTCTCTTCGAAATCTTTTTTTAATTATTGAAATTCGATGATTTTTCGATTTTTGGCAGAATTTCAAAGTTGGACCATCGATTTTTGCAAATTTTTCCATACATACCCCTTTGCGTTTTTTTTAGCGACTTTTC
>JAPYZI010000580.1:0-47541 GCA_030523105.1 Ophioninae sp. A BG-2022a
TGTTTTAAGGTGTTTTTTACGATTTTTTCATAGAAATTTTGGGTTTTTGGGGAAATTAATGGTAGATTTGTGTTCAGGGGATCAAATTACATCGTAAAGCACCTATAAAAAAAATATTAAAAATCAAAAAATTTTTTCGATTTTTGGGCAAAATACATTTTTTCACTGAATCGTCGATAACTTTTTTCCCTTTGGGATTTGGGACTGCACTCTGTGCTCGATCTCTTCGTTATGATTTTATCTTCAAAATGCTTTTTTAATCATTGAAATCCGATAATTTTTCGATTTTTGGCAGAATTTCAAATTTGGACCATCGATTTTTGCAAATTTTTCCATACATACCCCTTTGCCTCTTTTTTTGCCATTTTTCGAGTGGTCTTTCCGGGAAAACTATACGAGATATCGATACGAATCCAACGCCATTGTTTAAGTTAGGCAAAAACCTTTTCCAAACTCATCCATTGAACCTCCATAGGATATAAGAAGCTCACCCTCCGACCTTTTGAAATTTGGTGATTTTTGAGATACCGGAAAAGTGGCCGGTGGAAGGCGAAATTTTTTTTTTCTGTTTTTAAACTTTTAAAAGAGTCTATTTAATCGGAAATTTTCTGCTGATTACGAAAATGCCCAAGTTTTTGCCGAAAAACGTTTCTAGATTATTTTTTTGAAATTTTTCCCTCGAAATGGAGAGTTCAAGGTGAATTAAATGGTGGATTCGATGAAATATTAATAATAATTCAGGGGTTAATCCGGGAACTATACATGCTGGTATCAATCGACTCAGAATTTCACCGCCAAACCCCCATTTCATGGATGACATTCCATCGTGGGACACCCCGTATATACATATATATTCTGATAACACAACTAGCGACAGAAGCGGCTGAGTAGGACACTAAAAATTTCGGACTTTCCGTATACCAAACATATCGAGTTGTGCGACGCCGCTGAACACAATCAATCGACCGTTACAATCGCTTGTCGAATGAAATGCTGCTGAGTGCATTGTTATTGAGCATCTCAGTCGAACTTTGAATTTCAGCTGTATCGGATCTGTTTATTCGAAGCTATGCGATAGTGAAGAGATCGTTTCGTTAAACTCGAATATTGCTTTTACTTATTGTCCTGCGAAAGATCTGCAGCGAAAATGCTTTATCGGCGACGTGCGTTTGAAGTAATAAGTAACGATTTTGATCGTCTTGTGTTGTTAACTTTAATTAGTATTTTTATTTTTATCAACTATAATATTGATAATTCTTTTATTTTTTATTCAAAGTAATTTAATATTATAGTAATTTAATATTGATAGAAAAAGTAAGTTTATTTGAGGGGTTAGGTTACTGTGACAATTCGAAAATCAGTGTTATTTTTTAAAATTAATTTTAAACGTAACAAGTGCAATAATCTAAGTAACGTTTGCGTATTTATTCGTAAGTACATTAACAAAGCTGTTTACCAAAATTCATAAAAATATATTCATATTTGTACCAGTAGTAATTCCAAAACATATTTATAAATCGAACCCTTCACTATACGTTCTACTTCTTCAATTTTAGTTCCCTCGAGTGTCGTACGATTTTTTTTAAGTCTTGCAGTATTTTAACCCCTTAATGTCCAAACTACATTAGCTGATGAATAGTGCATCGCTAATAACTAGCAATTCAATACTCGTTATCGTAATAGGATATCTTCTGGCTGTCAATAGCGACATGGCTCGTTTTGGCATTTTCTTCGACAGCCTGGGCAAAGGCTATACCAAAACATGAAAACATCTCGTTCGAGCATGCAAGGGAAAGAAATGATGCGAATTGGCGTGTCGACTCGACCAGACCCGCATTGAGTTACGAGCCCGAGATTGCTTCCGCGTCGGAACTTTATCTGAAGGAAATACTGAAACAGCTGATCGCTATTAATAAAAAGTTGGATAGAGCTATGATAAGAATGATCGGGTCAACTGTCAAGGGCGTTGATAAATATGAAGACATTGGAAAAATTCGCTATTCCAATTTTACTCGAGCAAATTGCGAGAGTCTTATGAACACTGAAGCCCCCTCTGGCGTCTATAATTTCCCGAGCGATCAATCGCTCGAGAACGACGCTAGATGGCTCTGGAATGTTTTTGAAATATATTGCGATCAGTCGCACGGTGGCGGTTGGACAGTCGTACAACGACGCGATGACAAACTCACGTATAGGGTGAATTTCTCGAACAAAACCTCGGACGATTATGCGAAAGGTTTCGGAAATCTGAACGGCGAGTTTTGGTTGGGTAATGAGTGGATGCACAGGTATTTTAAACACAGCCTGTAAGATGGAAAATCATAACAATATCCTTAACCCTTTATTATTCGGTAACCCAATAACCCGAACAAACGCAAACGAGTTCATTTGGTCTCATAAAAGGACAATAAATATAATAATCCTCATAGTAAATAAATATTGTTCAATTGGAGAAAACGCTTATTTTTTGTGATTTTTCACACAAATCGAAACGAATCGAAATTGTTTAATAAAATATCAATAATAACAATTAAGACAAAAAAATATTACAATTTTGAGAACACTCAATTTTGATTATTATTTATAGAAACGAATTATCACCACGTATATAACAACTTTCAAAATAAAGTAAGCAAATAAAATAAGAATAATCGAAAAATGTTACTAGAATGACGAGTAATTTCGGTCCGTACGAGTTGAGACTAGAATTCGAGGATTCGCTTGGCAATCGATCAATAAAGGCTGAATATGCTGAATTTACGTGAGTGGTCTACACGCTATCTCTGATGCTAAAACGGTATTTCTTCAATCAAATATATAGATATAGCAATACATTTTTAACTTTCATCAATACTCGCGGACATTTTGTCAGAAAAAAATGTCAATCACGAAAGCCAATATCGAATGTTTATTTTAAAACCTGCACAGCCTAAAAACTGAAAAAATTCATATCTTTGAGCTTCGTCGGTGATATTAATTTCTCTTATTAAAGTTCGATAAGAAATTATTGATAAATAACAGGCGTGAAAATAAAGTTATTTCCCTTTTCTTGGCATCGTTAGAGTCGGTTCACGAGATGAAAGTTATCGGATTAGAATCGGCGCTTCCGATACGAAAAATCATTCGGTTGCTTCTAACGATTCGACGGTTTTTGGAAATAATCGGAGTAACGATCTCGTCAATCTCGAGCACGACTGCATCATGGATTTTCACGGGACGTGGTGGTTCCCCGAGTCAGTGAAGCATCATATTCGATTATTTCAAATTTATTCATCAAACGTGAGAATAACATTGAGGCAATATCAATCAAGCTACAAAAACTATCGTCCGATTGTTCGCAGCAACTGCATTGGTGCCAATCTTAACAGTGACGACTACAAGAACACGAAGATGATGATTCGATCCAGGAAATCTCGAATCAGCAGTGTAGCCAACACCACGGCCGAACAATGAACTACTTTCACTGTGTACAGACTTTCTATGAATAAGAATATCGTGCAAATTCTTTGAGGGTTTCAGTATGTTTATTTATCATTTATTTATGATTTTGCATATTGACAAGGATTGATAAGCAATACATTTTGATATTAACTAGTTATCATTTGTAACTAAGAGCTTTCTCATGTAAGTCGAATGAAAGAAAGAAATAATCGAAATATCAGTAATAGAGCGTTGATTCGTACGCATTTTAATTCACTCGAGAGGGTGTTATGTATATATATATATCACAAAGTTGGCTCGGGTACACACCCACACACACAGAACAAAAACCTTTTAAATGTCGCGCTCAGGAAGGTGACACAGCCCGGTATTGTAGTTGTTCGAATTGTCCGGAATTTTTAGTATCCTGTTATTCCACTCGTGGCGTCAGTTATATTATGAGAACCTTTCATGGGCGCACAAATAGCTGTGTAGCCGCAAGTCATATAATCCGGCAATACTCGAGTGACACCGTCAATCCACATATAATTTTTATTATATCATACTTAAAAATCTAAATATAATTATTTGATGCTAAATAATAACTGCAAAATGCAATAACTTAATTACAAAACTAACTGTCATACTTCTCGGAAATATTCACGAACTTATTATTTTACTGATAATGAATTATACTGACCTAACTTCATAATTTTTCTCTCGCAACAAATGATTTTGTATGTGTATATAAAAGTATTGCGAGCATTTATTCGCCTGTAATAATTATTCGTGCGCATTATTACAAATTGTCTTACTGTGGACTTCGCGCGTCCACGATAAAAATATTCTCACAGAATAACTAGCGCCACGTATCGGTGAGGAACATAATTAAAAATAACGAACGAAACACGATTCATAATGATGCATGTAAGAAGTGCACCGTGTCACTTCGTTTGTCCCGCTCATTCGTACCGATAGTAGGTATCCCGACGTTCGGCGTTTTCAGCAGCAAACACACGTTTTTTTTCAATTGTCAAATCTCCGTCAATTGACAGTCGAGTGATGTATCGAATTCGTGAAAATCCTCGAAAAGTCTTTGCAACGAATATATCGCGATAACGATGTCCGTGATCGTTCGTTTTCCTCCCTTGGGTCATGACCGTTTCCCATTTCTCCCCGGTCTCTTTTTCAGCGATGCCGCGTTACTTACACGCAGGGGAACACGCGCACGCACGCAGGATATAGGCCGAGACGCGCGTCGTGCGGTCTCACGGATACACGCGAGCGCTTCGATATACTCCACAGCGAAAGTCTCTCGCCGCTCTCGCGGGACTGGTCATCGGTCGGTCGTTAGTTCATCGCTGCGTTTCGTTCGCTCGTCGTAGTGCTCTCGTCGCGGACGTGTGCGGCTCGGAATCCCCGGCTCAGACGCGCCCGGTTTGCACGTCGTGGGAACAAAAAAAAACGTTCTCACCGCCGAACTTCCTAATTGACAAAATATTTGGCGTGTGTGCGAGCGAAAATCCTGCGGAACGCGTGTATGTGCGGGCACACTAAGAACTCGATCGCGTAATAGTCCTTAACTTCTCGTGTGTGCACACGCGCTTTTTCGCTTGTATCCCTGCCTCGTCCTTTATCATCGCGTTGTTCGTGCGTGTTAAAGAAAAAAGAGGCCAAAAGAAGAAAAGCTTCTCACAGATAGAACGCGGTATAGGAAGTGAGGCGAAACAAAAAGATCGCAACGTTATCCTGGACCGTTCACAGATCGCAAAAACGGCGTGCAAAAACGAGATACGAGGTATATAAAACAACACGCTGTGTGTGGGAAAAATTGCGAGCGCGTATGTACGCTTCAACGTTTGTATCTTCCGACGATTTTTGTTTTTCTTTTTCTTCTTTCGAACGCGCTCTTTTCTTTTCGGAAGCCGGATTCAAGATTCAGTGTTTGTCGTCGCGTGTGTTCGCGGAGCGGGTTGGCGTTTTTTTTTTGTTTTTTGGAAAGAGTGCCAATCGTCCGGATCTCTTTGACGATTGATTTCGACAGATCCGCCGTACACGTATCGCTATGTTTTTGGATTGTGGATTAAATCATCGCGAGTTACCTCCGTCGTTTTTGGACTAACCTTCTTTGTAGCGGTTGCCGCTATTGCTCATAATTCTGCTACCTGTTTCCTCGCGTTCGCGGCGATCGCTCGTTGATACCGGCTCTTTTCACCGATCATTGACTGACCTTTTTCTTCGAGATTAAAAAAAAATTATTAAATTTACAGTTGGTCTGAGTGTTTTGTTGTAAGACAACCTTTTTTTGGCTTCTATTTTTTTGTTTTTTCTCTCAGAGATGGCTTTTGTTTGCCACTGCTCATTTTGTCAAGTTTGCCATTTAATGTCTTTTATACATGAGCTATCTTGACTGTAGAAACATGTCTTCGGGAGCTGGGTCCAGCGGCACGGGAAGAGGTAGAGGCTCGTCGTTGGCGGACAACAAACCTGAGAACAAGGAGGCCAAGCCCAATCCAAAAATGTCCAAAGCACTTGGAACTTCCGCCAAAAGGTATACTCAAATTTAATTTCATTTTTGATAAATTTTGTTATGCTTAGAATTTTCATGATTCAGTGCTATATTGACGCGCGTTGATTGGTGCTGTCCAGTTCTTAATGCGGTTAAATACAGATAAACAATTTTGATAATCCAATTGATTTTTATAGGATACAAAAGGAGCTGGCAGAAATTACTTTAGATCCTCCGCCAAATTGCAGGTAACCAGACACGGTCCATCAATATACCAATTGCTTTTACTTTTGCGTTCACAAGGGTGGCAATTAACATTGTTTTTGTTTTGTCTGCGTCAGTGCTGGTCCAAAGGGCGACAACCTGTACGAGTGGGTATCCACCATTCTTGGCCCACCGGGCTCTGTATACGAGGGTGGAGTTTTCTTCCTCGATATTCACTTCTCCCCTGAATATCCCTTTAAACCTCCAAAAGTAAGTGGTACCCATCGAGTTAAAGAACGAAAACTCTGTTTGAATAATCGTTAATTGCGACTCTGGTATCTTTGATTAAATTGTTGCACAAACTTATCGCTTTCCATTTTTTCTCATCAGGTAACATTCCGAACACGTATTTATCACTGCAACATAAACAGCCAAGGTGTGATATGTCTAGACATACTTAAGGACAACTGGTCACCAGCGTTAACGATTTCCAAGGTTTTGTTGTCCATTTGTTCCCTACTCACGGATTGCAATCCTGGTACGTAATAGCTCAAAAACCAAGAATTGAACGTATATTACAAATACAAATAATAGAATAACATTAATAATATTCATGATCGCGCTTATTAATTATTGAACGGATTTGGGAGCCCAGAGGATAGTGATTTCATTTGCCGAAGAATGTTATCGACTTTTAATATACTATCACAGGCATTTCGAGACCTTCTCATTATTATCTTCTATCCCTTAAAGCTGCGTCTTATAGCCGCAGCTCGTTATCTAAGAAGCTACTGTATTTGCGCAAGGGTGCAGGTAAACTGTGAAAAACTTGTGCGGTTAAAGATAATGTTATAATATCAGTGCTATAAGGATCGGTAACTGAAATTGTACTGTTACCCATGTAAGTTTTGATCCAGGCTGACGTATCTGCATACAGCAAATTGCATACAGCAAATTGCAATGGCCATAAAACTGATGAAATTTGCCTGTTACGTCAGATAGACAAAGAGAATATTGAAAAATGGAAATAGTGGTTCAAGCTTCGTACAGTAATTGACAGTAATTCGAATGAAATAGTAATGAAGTACTTACCGACGATTAATATTTCAGCGGATCCACTGGTGGGCAGTATAGCAACGCAATATTTGCAAAATCGGGAGGAACACGACCGCATAGCGCGACTTTGGACGAACCGTTATGCTACATGAGCAATTATCAATCGATACACACAAACCCACAAAAACACATATATCTTTCAAGTAATAAGTTCTCATAACGCTAAACAGATGAACGAAAAGATAAAAGAAACGAAACTCGAGGAAAGAAAAAAAAAGCAAATATAATACTCTTGTTAGTCTCGTTCGCCAATATTGTCATATGAGACGTTGAACTCTTCTCGCCAGCCTCCCTCCGCCCCTCGACTCGAATTTTACATAGGAACGATCTGCGTTTTCGTTTTCTTTCTTTCGTTGCGTCTTTCCGCAGTTGAGAAGTCGTGGAAGAAAGACCCCTTCGCGATTGTGCTTGCTTTCTTCTTATTGCTCAACATACGAATGGCTCACTCCCTTGCGATAAGCTAACATATATCTTTTTCCATTTTCCATTTTTCACTCACCTGACAGACGCGAAGCTGGAAGTTCCATTTCGTTTTCTCCCATCCAAACAAAAGAGCCAACGCGGAAATCGCAACGCGAGGGAAATAAGACGAAAACTTTCGGAAGCGGAAACACAAGACTATGACAATTGTAGTATTTAGAAAGATGTTTGGAGTGACGACGTTAATCAAAGCGTCTGGGGAAGGGGGGGGGGGCAGGGTGTCCGTGTATCTTTTTTTTTAAACTACCACCAAGATACTGAAAGACACGAGTAACAAAGTGGGAAAAAACATTCGAGTGAACGGACAATGAAAAAAGCAGTGGACGGTCCACAATCTAAATTGTAACTAATTAGATGATTAGTCAATACGAAAAAGGGGCGAGGGAGGAAAAAGAGGAGGAATGAAAATTGCAACATATTGAAGGAAAAAAAGAATAAATAGATGTACTCAGGTGCGCGTACACAAATCGAGGACCCACTTTCATGATCAGCCAATTAAAGAGAAATCAACAAAAAATAAAAAATAAACGAACGGCGACGTATGAAGAGAAAAACAAGAAGACGAAACAAAAAGAAGCAAAAATATTGTCACGTCCTCGTAATATTTTTGTAATAAAGCTTCGATTACAAATTGCCCCTAGTTTCGCCCCCGTTACAACAAAACGAAACGAAACAAACAAACGGAGTTAAAGCGCAACAAAAAAAAAAAAAATAAACAAATGCAAGTTCAATTCCTGTGCAACGTCTTCTCAATTAATTTATCGAAGGTAAATAGATAAATCTGACGACAGGTCGAGATCGCGGAAATGTTGTGGATATGTGAGCGAAACAAAGAGACAAAAAATTGTGCGCTTCACCTCCTTAGTACTACGTAGATATTATAGTAATATACTACTGTTCCTGCTGGCGTTTTCCCCGATAACTCGGGGACAACGAATATACGAATGAAGAAACAAACAAACAAAAATCGCTTGAATCATTGTAAGTGTAAATAAATATCATTTTCCTTTCTGTACATTCAAAAAAACAAACAAAAAAATTGACGGTCGATCACATTTATTAATAATTAATTAATTATTGTATCGCTTAAAGTTTCGCTCGTGACGCGATTATATTTTTTATTTCACTTTGTTCTCGTACAATATCCATTTATCAATAAAACCATAGTGTCGTATGTATTAATGATAAAATAATTAATCGAATGATTGCGTTTGTATCCGAGAATGTGTGAGAATTCGCGTGTGTCCTTTGTGCGCGTGTGTGCGTGTGTCTAATTTGTCCATTCGGGAAAAAAATGAACGATTCGTTTTTTATTGTTTCTAAATAAGTTGTATTTTGTCACGTATTACCGAGAAAAGACTGACTCGGTTTACCCGACGTGCTTTCTTGTCCAGTATCAAGGGCAATCGAAGGAAAGGAGAAAAATAATCTTTGCAATTCTTTTTTTGCATTTTGCAACTCGCAGACAAATCAAATGTATAAATATTAATTCTTATTTTTTTGTAGACCCGAGGTACATTTTTTTTTTTATTTCAAAGCTTCCAAGTTTGCCCTCGGCGAGCGACGAAAAAAGAACCCGCTAGTACACTTTTAGTCAGGTTGTAGCTGTGAGTTAAGTGATACCGAGAATTATCAGCGTGATTTATTACGATTATTGTTTACCACTTATTGTTTTGTATTTTCTCGCGAGACGTTGGCAGCTACATTACGCACGTTTTTTTTTTTTACCTTTGGATCGTAATTGTCAAAAGCGTTGTTCCTTCGGCTCGTAAGGCGAGGCACGAATTAAACAAAAAAGCGTTAAGAAAAACGAACTGCGATTGTCTCTATACGCCAAAGTTGTCTTTTTTTTTCTAGCTCTTGACTTGTAAAACCAGCGCCTACGAATCTGATTTTCACGCTCCGTTTCTTCGTTTTTTAAATACATGTTACAAAATTGTATAAATATAATTAAAAGGAAACCAACAACAAAGTACCAACTAATCAGATCGTGTTCTTTCGTGTGTGTGCGTGTAAATCGTTCGAGGGAAAAGAAGCAACTATGTTAGACGAGGCCACTTTGTATATATTTGATAAACTTTGAAGATAATAGATACTTCCTTTACCAACGTAGACGCATAATCGTGAAATTGCAAACGAAAAAAAATGAAAAAAAGAAAAATTGTACGAGCTTGGTACTAAGCAGTGAGACGAGGAAGAAAAATAATAATTGCGAGCTGTAAAAAAAACGGACCGGAGACATTTTTTCGGTCCAGAGCCTGTACAGTTGTGAAATCGCGTTAGATCTTGACTGAAAAATGAATGAAAGAAAGACACAGAAGGTTTCTGTGCCCGAAGTGCACGCGCGTGGAGGAATAACCCGATAAACTCGTTGAAATCGATGGGCTCCGTATCCTTGTAACGAGACTTGTTGTATGTGTCTTTTTTTAAATTTGTTTCTCGTACGACGGAAAAATAATTTTTTTTGAAGATTCACCGACTCTGTAATTCTGGATCCAAGCGATTTCGTTCCTAACCGTACGAATAACCGGCTAACGACAATATATTCTGGAATATTTAATCAAAGAAATACATGTTAGTACGCCAATTGAATGGACCATCGGTCATCGCCTGATGCACGAAGATTAAATAAAAAATTGAATTGTACGACGAATTAAAAGAAACGTAAGACAGGTGCGTTTTGTTGATTCTTCATTTCGCAATGTTCCCCGTCGTACGGTATTCGGTTATTCCATATAATTAGATTTAAGGACGGAAGATAATTTACAAGATCGAAAATTGTGAGTTTGTGAATGATTTTTATTCATGGAAAGAATACACATAGAAAATTGAATATTTAGATGTGTTTCGTTTTATATTTTAATTGTGCGAAAAAAATATATAGACACTTTTTTAAAATACAAATTGCCGATCGTCTACCAATGTTTAAAAAATGTTTAAAAAATTGTCACACCTGCTGGAGACTGTAATTATAGGAAAAAGAATAATCAAAATATTTCTTAAAGATAAGACTCGTACGCTATCGATGAACCAGGACGTATGTTTTAAATACCCTCAAAATTCAGAAAAAGGCAGCTCAAAAAACTCAATTTTGTTATTTTTCATGAAATTTTTCCTACAATGAAAGGTAAAAGTAGATTTTATTTTCGGAACACAAAATATTATTTAGGTATTATTTAGGTAGAAAATCGATGCAATAGTTTCTGCCTAATCACTCCAGCAGTTGGAAAAAACAATTTTGAGAAAAACGCGCCCAAAGTTTCAACAAGCAGAAACTTAATGATTTTAATGTTTTATCGGATATTTAGCGATTCCAGCGTCATACAGATCTCCTTCGGCTTTTAATCAATTTACGGGGAAAAAACATTGATTTTTTTCAAATTTGTAAATGATCTTCCCTCCTTTAAGAAGAAGGGGTCGTTGACAGAAGACTCGTCCATTCTCGTGTATGTAATTTATTTGATATTTCGTAAAAGCTAGACAAATAGATTACGTGCTATATAGACGAGTCGCTATGGGGCTCCTCGGTAGACCATTAAATGCATATGTATTTATATATATGTATATACACACATATATATATACATAAACACGTGTACGTTTGTGTATATATATATAAAATCAAAAACATTTCATTCAACGAAATTTTCTTCTTCTCCTCTTCCTCGTTTTATTCCTTTAAATTTCGTTCAGTTATCAACTAATTTTTAAAATGTATACGCTCAAATACAATATAGTGTATAATTAATAAGTTCGTCGTGTGTATAACGTGTGTGTAAGAAGCCAAAATAGATGAATTTCGTTTGTAAAGTCGACGAAAAAATGTATACCTCGTATTTAAAATACCAATTCTCTTTTTCTTTTTACTCTTATTTTTCTTCTCTCGTATTTAAATTCTCTTTCCATACCCCGAACCCGCGATTCTACTTTTTTTCATTCAATTTTATCTCTTTTTTTTGTTTCTTTTCTTTTTAAATCGACCCTCGTTTGTCATTTTTGTTCGTAATACTGATTATAATAAAACTTCACGTTCAGTCTTTACGTTGCCCGTGGTAATTTATCGAAATTACAAATAGGACCAGTAGAATTATTAAGGATATATCACTCGCGCACAGATTCGTGGAAAAAAAAACCCAGAAAAACGAGAATAAAATTTCACGTATAAAATAATGAGGAAAGAGTACGGAAACGTTTCTTCTACGGTTTGGACACGTGCGTTACACATTGTATCTTTTTTCTTCTTTTCGTTTTTTTTTTTTTACGGTTAATTATAACGATCCTTACAACGAATTTCTTATCGATTAATTTTTGAAAGAAAGCTACTAGCGTTGATTATTCATTCGACGAAAAGAAAAAAAAAAAGTGTATCAGTTAAGCACAATCTTTCGAATCATATTCGAGGACAGCATGGTCTATGAAGTTACTTTAGGCACGTTTCGACGAAACGTTTTTTATTTTTCTAACGAGAAAAAAGAACATTTTTTTCTCAGGCAATTAATCTCCAGTACTGCGTTTCCTAAGTTTCGTACTGAGAGGACACTTCGCGTCCCGGCAAAACTCAACACGCGTACAAAAAAACACACCGATACTCATTTTTTATTTCGTTCGATTACATAATTTCGCTTTTCTCTTTTTTCTTTTCTTATCTGTTATCAAACTTAAAAATTCGCGTGCCGGAATCAACATTTTTCTTCAGCGCGATTCGATGGAGAACAAAAAAAAAAAAAACGGTATCTGCTAATTTGGAATGCAGAAGTACGAGAAATGCATCTACCTTGATTACAGAATCGAGACGTTTGCTTCAAACCGAGTTGTATTCTACGAGTACAAAAGCTACGTAATATTCCATGCGCAATTCGTGTAGTGTCGCATCGAGAGCCAACCTCGTTCAGGATCGATACGAGGAGTTCACTGACATCGCAATATAGCTTCATTATTGACGGATCTACATCGCAGAAGACCGTCAACATTGATAACCGTCAGACAACGCGACGAGCAATAGAATTTTGTTGTTGTTGCAAATATAAGAAATCTAATTCGTTCCTCGCGCAAAAATGTGGCATTGTTTACCCGAGTTTCTCGAACTTTTTACGGTAATTTCTCCGTACGGAGATTTCACGCTCTTTTCATACGATTATTCACGATTCGGTGTGTTGATGTGTACTGTGTGTATAGGCTTTTTGGGTGATTTGAAAATCTTTGTTGCGTTGCTGTACCAATAATCGTTTAAACGCTAAAACGTGTACCACAAGTGTATGATATATCTATATATGTATGTATGTATATATGTATATATATATATATATATATATCTATCATATATACGCATCATGAATTCGATGCGTTTGATTAGGTACACTCCCGACTGGGCACTTCCAAACGTCACTTTCACAGAGAAGCAATAAGCCATTTATCGTTTCAGCAACGTTTCCGGTATCGTCGCTCGCGTCTCCCGCGATCAATCAAAAATCCGAGCCTCGAGCTCGTTTAAACGTGCTATTCGAAAATACAAATTCCACAAGTTCGCTGCTGCGTTCAGCTTTTCGTTCGTTATCGTTTTTCAAAACTTTGACAATCGTACGATTCGTGCACAAGTTTTCGGCAAAAATAGCTCATTGCTCTTTAGCAATTTATATCGTGTAAGATTAACGTCAAAGAGGAATGATGTTTCTTCATCTTCGTTTCAATCGAGTCCCTGTCGTGACAGGGAACGTTGATTCCCGTTGATTCTGGTACAAGAAAAACGCGACGGGAATGTTTCCATCGGCTGTAAAGATGATTCGCTGATTCCCGATGAAAAAGGTTCGTCGAGATTGAAAAGAAGGTTAGGTTTTTTTTTTTTCTCGTCAAATCGATACGAAATATTTCGTATTCTCTTTTTGTTTCTTTGGCATAAAAGTTGGCAGTTCGAATTTATGTTTGGATGAATTTGTATGTACTCGTCATCATTCCTCTTTCGTTATTTTGCTGTACACTCAATATACATATATAAATATATATTATATTATATATATCTATATCAAGCACAGTGACAACAGAAAATTACGCGATTATCCATTAACATCCTCGAGCTGGGTTATTGTTTTAGTCCTCTGTTTGTTTGTTGTTATTTTTTGTTTTTTTTTTCTAGCGAAATGCGTGATGGACAATAATGTCACATTAAAATAATGAAACAATGTCTCCTAATCGGTGGTTGATCAGTGCGCTGTGGTTTCGCTGCAAAAAAAGTACAATTCGTGTGTCTTTTGTCATCGTCCTATTTTGCCTCCTTACGTAAATTCATTATCGTCTGGTTTACGTATTATCGTTATTATGCACGTGTAATACAGAAGTTATAAAAGAAAGAATCATCAAAGTCGCCGAAGTTACACGAGTCGTGGAAAACGTCCGTATAAATATAACACTGACACAGGCGACACACAGAGTGCGATTGGCAAGCGAGTTGTAAAAAGAAAAAAAAAACAGAAAACTACGAACGTTTAACAATGAACAATTGTGACAATAATATATATATATATACGTAATAAAAGTAAGGCTGGGCACGTTTAGAGAAAAAGTAGTGGAGGGATAATTGCTTCTTCGGGACGAAGACGTCGAACGGGTAGTTCGAAGTTGCAACAACGACGGCCAAACGGAAAGTGAGTTAAACAAAAAGGTAACGAACAACAAAAGAAAAATCCTCGACGAACGTCCAAGAATATTTTTTTTCTCTCTTTTTTTTTTAAATACAATAGCAGCTAAAATTCGGTGATTGAAAAAAAAAGAGCAAGATTATATCGCTAATGATTCGAATGCACGTATAATACGTATAGTACTGAGAAACAACGAACGGATGCTTCCACGTTGAGAAACATCGAAAATTGACTGGTATTTTTTTTTCTTCTTTTCTTTTTTGTTCTTTGTAATTCACGGTATTAACGCTACGTAGACTTTACAATGTAGGAAACAACAGAATATATCGCTCAGTAGTCATCGTAATATTACGAGATAAATAATAGTTATTCTTAATTATGCTATGAACTATAATATGCTGAACGTTTTTTTCTTTTCACGTAGATTTCCTCCTTTTTGCGGTACACATTGTTACATTTATGTACGTCGTATGTATAACTATATGAAAAAATGTAGGTTTATATATCTTCTGTGTAATCCTTTCTGTTTTAAAGCTGGCCACTCAACGACGTTATCTCGTTGGTACAATCGAAGAAGCGAAGGTCACGAAATCTCCGCTGCGTATTGTTTTTTTGCTCTCTCTCTCTCTCTCTCTCTCTCTCTCTCCTTCTTTGCTTTTATCTTACTTTTGTTTGAATGTACACATATATTTTCTTTTCCATTAACTTTCTCTCTTGGCCTTGAATGCTGATTATCTTGCATTCTTTTCGCTGGTTATATTTTTCTCAGTGAAACATTGCTGGCATTAGTAACATCGACGGATAAATTCGACATGCTAAGACACATCCATTTGTTTCATTCGTTTGTTATTTTTTTTTTTTTTTAGCGTTCGATCACAGCTTTCCCGTCACCAATTCATGTTTCTCAATTTTGTATTCTGAAGCATGTAAATTCGAGGTTAATTAGGACGCGTCGTATTTATGCGATTTTGTTAAGCTAAGATTTAACAAAAATGGGCGTGTGCGTCCCGTGATTTAATGAGATTCAACGAACGTGATTTGAAATTCGATTTAAAAAAAAAAAAACGGAACAAGGAAAAACAGAACGAATAATTCGATGCGATGATTTCTTGGCGCTTTGCAATCGTCGAACGAAAGAATAGTGTTTGGTGATATTTCTTTTTTCATTAAAAAAAAAGAGTATAAAAAAGATAAGCGACACATCAGCGACACTCAAAAGCTTTACAACTAGTGATCATTGATCTTCCATTACTTTTTTTTTGTTTGCTCATCGAAATATCGTGACGACGCTTTGTGCGGCGATTGGCACATTTACAAATGTTTCCGTGTATCTCTCGTGTGTATAACCGTGCATCATATGCATCGAGTATTTCGTGATAGTGAAGTGTGATTTTTTTCTTTTTTTTTTAAAACGTTTTAAAAGGCCCGTGTCGAAAGATGCAGGAATGGAAATTGCATCGCAAAAAGAAATTACGCTCGAATCCTCGATTCGAGAGTTTCGCCAAACTGAGCTTTTCACCGTACGAATTCATCGAGCACATTAGTACGTTCGACAGGAGCCGGACATTTCAACATCGATTAATAATTAATATACAGACTGTACGCGCACACAGAACGATTGCGGTGAGAAATTGACACGTATCTCGTGTACGTGTTTCAAAAAAATAAAAAAAGAAAGACACGCGACGATAAAAACAAAAACCCATATATGAATAGAAAACTAAACGAGAGGAAACAATTGAAAGAAAAACAAAATGATAATTCAATAAAATCGTGTCGGAGCGAGTGAGACACTTGTGTGATCGTATTTGTACGCGGTGTTGCTTCTCCACAGCCCGTTGTTTTTTTTTTGTATTTTTTTTTAACGGGAAGAGAAAAAGCGTGCACATTTAGGCGCGATCGTTGCAAATGAGATAATTACTGAGTCAGTGACAGAGACATGTAGCTGATAGATTGTTATTGTTTGTTCGTGTTGTTTTGACGTTTTTGAGCTTACACAGTCTCGTATTCGCGACGAATTGATCGGGCCAGGCAGCACGCGAAGATTACCCCGATCAGCTGAAAAATTCAACAATTAATAAATAACGGAAATAAATAACAGTTTTAAAAGAATTCTTAATTTTTTACACTGCTTTTAAGACGCTCAAAAACAAAAAAAACCGGTGGTTGTTAAAATTGAAATTGAAAGTTATGTTAATATAATCAATTCACCAATGACGGTCGAAAAATGTACCAAACAAAAATCACATTTTCAGAGAGCGAAAAAAAAATCGAACATGAATTGAAAAAAATGTTATAGACAGGATTTTTCTTAGGAATGTTTCTAAAGACGCGCAATTTCACGACTTGACAGACGTTCAGCGAATCAATACGGAAAAACGATTAACCTGAACGAGGGCGATTCCAATGCCAACGGCGCCAAGAATAACGGCTTTATCCTCGATGGTGTCGCGGAGTTTCAACATGCAGCCATCGGTACTTGCGGTGATCTCGTTCGAGTCGCATTGTCCGTTAGTAGGAATTTCCGAGCAACAAGTCGAAGGCAAGTTGGGCTCCTTGAATTGGGACACCCACCAGTCCGCCGAGCTGTTGATTCCGCAACATTTCAGCTGAAAAAAATATAAGGGCGTTTTTCACTCTCAATTCATGATGGTATTCGAGACAGCTTAATCACTTGAACTTGGCTCGTTTCTCTTCGCGCTACCACGCTCGTAATTATTCATAAAAAAATTTGCAAAAATTCATGGTCTATTTTTAGAATATACATTTCAAGGGAAAATAGTAGTTTTCTTAGTATTTCTTATTTTTTATAAAAAATTATCATCTAATATTGAACAACCCACACAAAAACGTTTTTTTTTTTCAATCATATAGCGTAAGAAAATATTAAAGGATAATTTTTTTCAATAGCAGATTCTTAAAGGCAAAAGGTTGCCTTTTACAGAAAAAAAAATTATGTTCATACAGGAAACAATGATGAAATAAATGATAACTTAATGAATAATTAATTAGTAATTAATTATCGATTATTTAATTAATTAATTATTAATAATTATTCATAATTTAATTATAATTAATAATTATACGTCCGTAAAATGTCGGAATGATACTTTGAGCCAGGCAAAAACGATCCACGTTTACGGATTGAAGGTTATAATAAATATCGAAAAGGTTCACCGGTACATAAAAATTAACAAGCAATCAAAGCTGAATTTTGACCTGATCGATCGAACGTTCTTTTCTAGAGACTGGTACGAATAGATCGTGTGACCACGAGAAGGTACAAATGTAAATATGATCCACCGCGTGGCGTGCGAGACCCGATATGAATAAGGAAAACGAGGGCACAAGGAAAAGTGGACGATAGAGTCAGATATCGAGTGGCAAAAACCCCACACACGTGAAATACAATTCTCAGTCAAAGGACTACCGGGACGACGTAATAACCGTCCGGTTGCGAAGAAACCTCGAGTACCTCGATTTGCGACGAGACAACCTTGAAAACAACTGACTCAAGCACGCTATAAACGAGACCTTTGGAAATCAGCACAAATCTTTCTATTCTCGTTCCCCCGTTGTTCTCCGTATTATCGAAGAATCTCACTCGTTCGTACGTTGCACTTTTCCTCGAGGAAACACCAGAATCATTGTTTTCTTTTGGTGAGTCGAATCATTGACGCTGCAAGATTTTTTCACCAGCTGTTCTTCACCTACGTACTCGGGTGTGAAATCGTTGATTGTAGTCGAGTCACGAAGCTGGTCTTTTTCACGCGTTTGTCTAAGCTCTCGTATCAAATATGGCTACTTCGCGCAATCAAGTTTCGCTGAATATTCGAAGAAGACTGGGCGATCCGTTAGACTTGAAAAAAAAAAACCCAAAATCTAACTTCGTGAAACGCCCAGTTTTCTAGGAAACATTGAGAAAGCTTGGAAGCTCGAAAACATCCGGAGGATCCAAGATGTAAGATACTTCAAATCTTATTAGGCGCGTCGTCTTTTCTCCGTCTGTTTAATTGACCAGCTGATCAATTTGAAACGGCTGTTGGCCCGAAACGATGACTGTAGCTATATATGGATCACTCAAACGAGAGCTTCAGATGGAGACTTGCGAAACGTCAGTAATAATGGCTCGACACGCCCTCCATCCGGAAGCTACAATCTTTTATAATACAACGGTACGTGAAAGCCTTGAAACTAAAATACTTTCTCGGTGCTCCGAGGATCGCTACGGGTCATTGGCTTTTTAGTCTTCCTCGAATCGTACTCATTCTCGAAGTCAACGTTCACCTAAAATCGTCATTGAACTACGTCGCAGAGTTTTTCTCAATTTTAATAATCATTCTGAAGGCTAAAGCAGCGGAGATCAAAGATCGATAATGAAGTTAATAAAAACTCATCGATCTATCCTTTCCACAATAATAACTCATGCGCAAACGCGTGTTTTTTTGTTTCCAATTTTCGATGCAGTCTATCAAGATCGTATTCCTTTCACCGAGTGACCTGCGTTGCTATTTCTACCTAGAAAACCCCCGGAGTGTTAACCACGGTCACTCGTCACCAATCGCGATTACGCGACATTCCAAACGTGGAGACGAAACAAAAAAAAATACTCTGGCTTTTATAGTGGTCTGAGAGACGCTGAAGGCGTTTCGGGGAAAAGAAACGCGGAACGGACATGCAATAGTCAGCGTCACGCAACAGCCGAATGAAAAAAAAAAACGGATCGCTTTGTTGCTCACTCGTGTATTTACGAGGAACGAAGAAAACTGCCTTATCATTCGCATCGGATCGTCCCCGATCCCTCGTTGTCTAGACCATACTTTTTTTTTAAATTTCGTTACGCATCGTTGCGCATTTATCATTCATAGAACTGCGCAGTTTTGAAAAACGTCGATACAGCGCAGCGGAAAGGACGTTCGAAATAAAAAAAAGAAGACAAGGAAGAAAAAAAAATGATATCGATCGCTCCAGCCTCGAAGATAATGGGTGTCACTCCGTCGATGAACATTAATATGCGAACGAGTGATCGTGATTACGTGCGAGCAATAAACGAGAGAGCGTTTTCTTCCTGCAGGAAGTTCGAGTCGTTTGCTATTCTCTCTCTTTTTCTCTCTTTGTTCTTCTTGGAGAGAGCATACGTTGGGAAACGTACGTTCCAAGCATGGAGCTTCGAGCGTCGGATATTGATTCGCGATATGAGGGACTACCGAAGTGCATGCCCGTCGAGGCATAGACACTGTACACACGTTGACGCCCACCAGCACACCGACACGTTTACCTATGCAGTTGAGCACATACGGTGCGACAAAAAAAAAAGCGCGACGAACCAGTTGCCCCTTTAAGGGCCTCGTCGTCCGAGCCGGTACGTAATAAGATTTCCCATTGTCAACCGCACGTATCGTCGTTGTGTTGAACGCTATTAAAAATTCACGCACACCTGGGGGCCGCTCAGCGGTCGCACACGGTGATAGAGAGAAACAAAGAGAGAGAGAGAGGAATATTGAAGTCCGTCCACCGGAAGCGAGCAATCGGGAATTAAGCTGTTTTCACTCACGAACACGCGTGAAATTGCCTCGCTAGTTGCGACACCAATTTTGTCCTCGCTGAAACGTACTTCGATCTCCAATTAGCCAAAACGTTGATCACTATTGATCGAAGCCTTAATTGATTCAAAGTATGAAACTGAGAAACGCCAATAGCGAACGAAACATCGCCGTTTCCACATCGAGCTCTGATTTCAGTTGTCGCACATCGTGGATTTAATTCCATTCGTTCGAATTTCCCGTGTCGCTCGAAAATTATTCGAAGCGCACTTACGTCGTGTTGCATAACGTCCCAGGACTTCTGGACTTCGATGTCTGTCTTGTAGAAAGGCATCGTGTCGTTCAAACGATTCTGCAGCATCGTGCCAACTTCCCCGCGCATCATGTATCCCGATATTCCAGCGCCGAGCTCCAGGGCGAAGATCAACAGCAGAAGAACGGAGAACTGCCGGAAAAAAATCGTTAATTGTTTTATTTATTTATTGAAACAATGCAAATTCGAGAATACGGTTGTAGAGCTCGCATTGTTACAAAATAGGGTTTCTTCGAATCGCAAGATTCCTGACACGATTTTCAAACGTTGAAATTGCGAAAAGGTCATTGCTTTTAAAGGATATTTATTAATAATATTTCAGCGAAAAACATTAAACAAGATTTTTAATTATATAAAGGTAATAATGAAAATTGAGAATTTTTAATGCACCGAAGCTAAGCTTCAACGTCATTTAAGAAAAAACCCAAATACAAGTTTTAAAAATTTGACATAAAAAATTCATAAAAAAAACTATTCTTTGATCGCCCAAAATAAAATCCTACTTTGAAGGCTCTGTAGCGTCTTTATCGATTTGGCCTATGATTCTTCCTTACCATTGAATTAGAAACAACCAAGTACTTGTGACTAACGGAGGCAACACATTAATCCTTTTTTTTGTTATCTTGAATACGTTGAACAGGATAAGGAAAAAAAAACCCACCGTTATGATCATGCAGTGATTTTCCTTGACGGCGCCGCAACATCCGAAGAACGACACCAGGAAGACTATGATACCTACGATGATCATGAGTACCGGTGCAGCGAAGAACCAATTGTCGACAAAATTACTGTATCCATTGTAAAGGCCGAGTATCACACCGCCCACAGATATGAACACGATACCAGTTATCTACGGACATCAAGGTGAAAAGTTAATAGTACCTTACGAGGATATCTAGGAACGTTTATGAATTACAGGACATTCCTTATTTTACGAAGTCAACATTGTATCGTTCGGATCACAATTTCATCCGTTGCACCCCAAAACCTTGACGAAACATTAATTTTTCAACATTCTAACCTAATTTTCAGTACTGTTCTGAACCACATTGAAACATCGTACTACTTAAAAATGTAAACACCCAAATAATTAACCAAAACAAACGCAAACAAGTTTGATAAGTTACTTTTTAAAAATACTCTACTAGGTTATAAATTAAAATTAATTGAATAGATTTAAAAAAATGGTTTTGGAAACATAAATTGGGGGTTAACATAGGCATAAATCGAAACTTCAGAAAATCGGCGCATGCGCCAAAGACGATGCGCAACAGTGAGCAATCGACTGAACATTACGAGCCTTTTTTAAAATGTAAAACTCGTAAATTTATCACAGAGTTCAAAAGCTATCCGACGCTTTTTTGTCCATTCCGGAAATTCATATTTTTTTCTGTCCTGACGTGAACGTTGAAACGCGTCGTATAGGATATAATTCACCGAATTCTTGGCACCCGATAAGAAATCTGTTGCTTTATTCAAGCTGCGTTAATCGTACGGAGTCAATTGAGCGATGCGCAAAACGGTCGGAACTAAACGAGCCAATTATTCAAACCTAAGTGATTAATCTTATTTCCCTATTTGAAGAAAATTTGGAAATTACGATTTTAATGTGAGACCCACAAATTTCGTTCCTCTACTTAATCGAACATTTTCTGTACGAAAAACAAAAAAATAAACGAAACAAAATTAGTATTGATTTCGTTTTTGTACTGAATCGAAAAATCGGAAACAAAGAACATTTCTATACAGAAAATCATTAATATTCATATCAATATAAAAGTGTTTTCTGACACCTAAACGAACATCGTTTCCAAATAATTCAAATAATTATACCAAATATATAACGCAATAAATAATAATAATAATAATAATAATAATAATAATGAATTACACCATAATAAATCAATAAAAATATCAATAATTAAATAATTATAACATTAATAACTATAATAAATAAATGACTTTACAATGACTGAACAAACGATAGAAACAATTAAGCATTCCAATAATATTTCATAGTCTGAATTAAACGTTATTAACGAGTTAAATTTATAATAAACTATAATTAACATTATATTCAATTCAACGTTTCATTTATTAAAAAAAAAAAAAACTTTAAATTGAATATATCGTGATTAAATAGATGTAAAATTATTTCGAGAGTTTGCCACGAACGTGATTATCACCGACCGCAGGCGATGCGTTTTCGAGAGGTTTCGCGTCGACGAAACTGACATTTCCTGCTGCACTTTACCGGCCAATAATCGGGAATTCGTCGGAACAAAAAAATGATCGACAAGGTAATGCATCAAAACTCGGTTTATGGGGTTCCTCGATTCGATTAATGACTCCGGGATTGGCGGAACAATACCGATGCGATATTAAAGCAGTCGCGGATACCAACGAATGTTTATTCCCGAAGCTCGATAAGAGGGTGCGGCTTTTGACGGATGAAATATAAATATGCAAAAGTAAAATAATCCTGCGGTTCCCTCGCCTCCTCAACATCCTACGCGGCCTCCTAACCGCTCGTTCCCAACGATCTCTATCTCGCCTCATGCCCGCGAGTACAGAAATAATGAAAGGCAAATTCTTACGTACAAATGACTGTTGTACCGTTGTACGAATATTGAGGAAGTACAATTGAACCACTGACAAGCTGTCTATGCAATTTAAAACGAGATGCAAATTTATTGACTCCGCTTTATCTCTATAAACAAATATTGTGCTGATTTTACAGTTTTTCTTTGGATGACAAGAAAAACTGTAAAACCTCTCGAATATTGAATAAGAAATATCGTTGTAATAAGAAATATTACATTTTTTGTAATACAAAATCATAATTAAATATACGAAATCATTTCCGAATTCAAAATAATTCCAAAATTGTAAGCGTTTCCAATATTCGAAATTATTTCCCAAATTCTCAGTGATTCGAACGTTCGAAGTGATTCGAAATTAAAAATTTCTTAACGATTCCAAAATACGAGATACTGTACCGAAATTCAAAATTATTCAAAATTTATAAGTTCAAAATTATTCCAAAAACAATAATAATTGAAATTTTATCTAAGCCTACTGAATCGCTAATAATAATAATAATAATAATAATAATAATAATAATGTGTAACGAATTTATTAAAAACAATCATTCCGAAATATATAATTAATTTTATGAAAATAATTAAAAATAACTAAATAATATTAGTTATTTCAACATAAAAACTTAATTTTTGTCATTTCAAATAAACCGAGTGTTCATTTTCATTGCTCATTTTTTAAACGATTAATTACTAATCACTAAACTATTAAATATCATTATTACTAACAATGGTAATTATTGCAGTTTGTTAAAATTTCGTGAACAATTTTTTAATGTACGTAAAAATGAATGTGCAAACGGTCGTCAATCGTTTCGCTGATACCCTCGAAACCAACTGTTACAAGCAATCTTGAATTTTATGTTTTCAAGATGTTAAAGCATTGTTCAAGCAATTAAACAAAATCGATTTTTTTAAAATCCAAGCGTCGTTGGCCTCAACCATCAATTCCTTGGGACGTCGAAAATGGACTCGACCTCCCAAACCTTTAAAACTTGACCTAAACTTATCATAATGATACGTAAATAAATCATTATTTTCAAACTCTTCGTAACGATTCGTAAATATTGTTTCATTTGTTGTTTCATTCTCCGTTTTACTTTTTCAATTCTTGGATCGCAGTTGAAACGAGGAAGAAGGAAAAACGGGCGTGATTCATTTTTCAAAACCATCAATTACTGGAAATACAAAAAAATAACGAAGCTATTTCACAATGTTATCTTCTCCTGTCGTTACGCGTGACAAAGCCGTTCGACGAACCGGATTTGCGATTCGTCACGCGCTGACCGCGGTTGTCGTCACGACGTCCGAAGATACGCCGAGCGAGCGAGATAAATGAACAGATAAAAAGAGAGAGAGAAAAAGGTGACGTTGCAGCAGCTTCTCTTCACTTGTGCATTTCTTGCGAGAGATTTATCTCTGCAAAATCTTATAAGTTTAAAGACCCCTGGATCGAAATACTCGGATGGAAAAAAAAAAAATAAAATTACCTTACGCCAGCCGTGAAAGTGATTCGAATTGAAAGTTACATTTTTTTTGTATCAATACGATCGCGATTGCATCAAAATCGCTGCCGCGTAAATTCACGTTTCCCCACAAATAATACTTTGAAAAGAAAAAAAAAAAGAAGAAAAACACTCAATTTGTTAATAAATTGGAGAAAGTTGTTGTATAATCGTTATCACGATTGTTATGATAATTAATAATGATAAAAATAGAAACAAAAGTGCAAAGTATTTTATAAAATTATTCAATAAAAATTATTATCGTTGTCATAATAATTATTGTTTCTTATTATAAATATTATTAACAATATTATTATTGTTATCATTGTTAAAAATTAATTTTCTGCTATATTTTTGATAATTAAATAATGAACTTTATCATAACAAATTATTAGTAGTAAAAACAATTATCGATATAGTGAGGCGAAGTAAAATTGATTTCAAAACGGATTGAAAAATACACTTTTTATACTATATATAACTCTATAATAATAAATTATTTATAATAATTGCGATTCTCGAGATCATCAAAACAATGCTAAGATCGATAATAAAATTCATTCAGTTCGAAAATGGATAGTGACCTCGAGTCAATCTGGTAAGATTCCGATACGATAACAGAGGATCCGCGTAAAAGTCCTTGGACCCGTCTCAACGCGAAAAACTGAGTTAGTCTTGATCAGTGATTCGTATAACATCGTGGTTCGAAAAAAGAAAACAAATCGTGTACGAAACGTGAAACGTGCAAACTTCTTGACGAAGAAATATAGGATAGTCTTTATTTCGCGTTTTAGAGATAATAACTGAACGTGGCGCTGGCGACGCGGTGTCATGGCCGTTAAAAGTGGACGTATTCATCGGGAGACGAAAGTAGAACTCATCGATTCCGGCGTCATCGTGAATTAAAAATAAAACAATTACCGGAATCGTAGTAACGGTGTTCAAACATTATTTACGCGAGCGGCCATTTTGTCTCCCCAACCGGTAATTTCCACGAACGGGGAGAAGCAAGTATGATCAGTAAATAGGACATTGATATATTCGGTAGTTTCGGAGATTTCCAGTAAAGCGAAAATCGAAGGATTCCGAGCTTCGAACGATCTCGCCCAGTACGTAGACCCCGCAACGAAAATAGCTTCTGTCTCGTCTTACGTGTACGCGCTAACACATAAACGCGTTTGCCTCGTGTGTTTTCCCGTTCAGCCCCCTTTTTTTTTCCCTCGTCGTACCGTTGCGAGTTTATCGAGCGACCTAGCTCCGTCCTTCTCCGTGTTTCGCTTTTCGTGTGTAACCGAGGGAAACGCGAGCGAGCGTACAAACGTTTTTCCCTATGTACGAATAAGAGGTGGGAAACGTCGGTCACGTTTCCGTACGCCCTGACAACACCGAGCGGTTTGGCTTTTTTTTTTAGTCCCGTAGACGACCGCAACGTGGTGTCCTGTCGCTTCGGTGGCAGCTCGAAGGTGCATTATTATTGCGTTTGCACGATGTAAATTCAATCGAAACGGCATTCTCGCAGCCTTGCGAGCGATTCGAAGATTGATGCTACAGTTAGCGTGGAGGTATAGGCGAAACAAGTATAGTTCAACTATGTTTCACCTTCGACCAACGTAAAAGCGCGCATAGCGAATTTACGCGGTGTAAAAGAAAAAAGTAATACCGTCCCTTGCGCTTTATTGAACGAGGACACGAGGCTTCAATTTCTCGTGTCTGTCTACGGACACCCACGTCACTAGAGAAAAAATTCAACTCCTTTCGAACTTTGATTTTGACGGTTGATCGCCGTCCAACTTCGGCGGCACAAAAATTATTATTATTTTTTTTTTGCGTTCGAAGTTTACGAACGATCGCGATTTATTATACTCGTTTGTTTGATGCACAGAGAATATGAGACGACGAGATGTCGATACTTACGGCAAATATGAGGTTGAAGAGAAACAGAAGATATTTGACGCATGCCATACCGCCGGACACCATTTTCGCTGCGAGATTATTGACTTCTGTTTACAGATGTCCACACGAGATTTTACGATGAGACAGGTGGTCGCGGGGCAATAAGCAACGCACTCGAGAATCACGTCGGGATCGTAGGACCGATTAAACCTTTTTCTTTTCTTTTCTGAGCCTTCAAAGATCCTTTGTTGTTCCGCACTGGGAACTCCGGTACGAACGTTGCTCAACTGCGCGACCCACCGCGGTATGACACCCACGGAGACTGCTCGACGTTTCCCTTTCTTCGCGCCGATCCTTTCACGATTAGCTCTCTCTCACCGTCAGAGTCTCGTCAAACGCGCGTTGCGATTACGGAATCGAGAAAGTATACAAGATTCACTGGACTCGCCGCGACTCTCTGCCGTGACTGTAGCGTTTTTTGCCGAATTTCAAAACACGCCGTGAATTTGCAAAGATCGCTTTGGGATTAGGTGTTCTTTTTATATTTTCTACCGAAGAGATCGTCACGGATGATCCGCGCGCTTTGGAGGTCCGCACTCGAGTGTACCCAAACATGGGATATCTTTGTTGTGGTGTATTGTTGCTGTGTGCGCGCGCACGCTGTCCAGGCGCGCCTCGCTCGCTTCTCCCACTCCCCGACCGGTAACGCAACCGCACCAGTACGATTTCCAGCGATGAGATATCGACACTGTAGCAAGGATGCTTTGTCGTTTGCTTTCCTTTTCTGCACAGACGCGAGCCAGTGCACTCCTCTGTGAGATTAGAAAATTCTACTAGGACTGTTTACACACTGAAGCTTAAGAGAGAACGGAGCCTATCCGCCCCCTCGTTAGCCGATTAGGGCGATAGTTTCCCACGGATTTCCTAAACGGCTCATGAAAAGTTCATGAAATTTGACCAGTAAATGTCAAATTGATAGACGAATGGCGGTCTTCTCCCCAAATTTCTCAAATTAAAAATGAATACAGATTGTATCACTACGCGAGTCTCTTCATGGAAATGCTGTAAAATATAGTTTGGTTAATATCACTACTTGATCGGGAGAAAAGCCGCGTAGCCATATTCAAAACCCACATTTTGAGACCTCCACCATTTGATTCTGTCACATATTTTCGGAAATCCATGGGAATCTACAATTTGTAGGTATTTGTTTACGATTTCGAGAAAATATCGTCCAACATTTGTGACATTTAGTTCGGCGAATGCCGGCCGCGGCGACATCTCAAAATTTCCAGTGTACGTGTGTACGTATACATACTCATACACTGTCGCTTTTCGGACGCTGGCGACAGTGTTGCCTCGCGGTAGATAACTGCAGCACGCACTAATTTTGTTTTACCGACGCGAGCGAGGCTGCGTCGAAGTTTTGTCGCGGGTGTGGTTAAGGGGGGAAGGGTACTCGGATTGCTTTTTCCCTCGAAGCTTCGTTTCGGCTTGGCCGCACATGAACGTGCACAGCGTCCATGCATTGGTGTAGCTGCCGAAGGCGCGGTCGGGAAACTTCGGCCGCGTTCGGTTCTCTCCGAAGATCTCCAAGTGTCGCGCGCTCACGGACAGGCGCTCCTTTCATTGTGTGATCGGCGTGTAAGACTCTGGAGAGGGGGTAAGTTTTACACGCGATCTGGCTGCACTGGCTGAGAGTGCGAGCCGCACCAACGATATGGAACGTCTCGCTCTTTTCCAGTGGTGCACAACTACTAAATTAGATAATTTTATGATTGGTTAACAGTATTAGGGGCTTTTTACGCCAGAATATTTTTCTCTAGAAATATAGAGGTATTTATCTTGGTTTGACATCGGGAAAAAATCATAACGAATGAATAAATGGTTTTTACGATTTTTTGAAGTTATACTGAATTCGTATCAATCGCGAATTTTCAAATGGTTTATCTGCTCCTATTTTCACCAATCGTAAAATCTTTTTGGACTTCTATCATTCTCCTGCCTGCTTCCAATAAAAAATCTATTTTTACAGAAACAAGTTTTGGATTTCTGCACGTTATAAAATATACAAATTTATAAAAATTAATAACGACAAAAAGCGTGAATTTTCCTAATGGTATAATTAAAGAGGTTATGGAGGTTCAAAGTCCAAATTCAATGCTTATTTTAAGCGCAATCCAGCACTTTTTCTGCATCAGAATAAAAATGACACTTCTGGTTTTGATCTTTGAATTTTATCAAAAATCAAAATTTTATCAAAAATCGTGTCGAAGCTCCGAAAAAGTGCTTCCCTCGGAACGATTCAGACGTTTGAATGAATGGGAACTTGGACAAAATTGATGGGATGTGTTAGGGTCGCGGGGCTTTGTAACTTTGATCACTTACGGCTGTTGGCAGCCTGACGATTAACTCGATTGTGAGGATCCCGCGTGGGACGTTCACAATTTATTCTGACCTCCCCAGCTTCCATTCGATTTTTTTTCTCTCAATGAGCATTGAAAAGGTTCGTTAGGACGATTCATCCCCGGGGTCATTTACCATCCGACAAATTGTCAACAAAAAACACGATTGGAACTTTTGATGTATTAAAAAACAGCAATGTTTTGATTTAGAGAAAAAAGATTCTATAAATTTGTGAAATGATTCTTCTCAAAAATGAATCAGTTTTAAAGCAAGGTAAAATAATCCAGTTCTCCGTCAAAGAAATGTGACATATAAAGGAAATTTCGTATACAAAAAACACCGAATTGTCCAATTTTCTGTTTTACGGCGATCTCCGAGATGCCATAAAACTAACCTCCAAAAAAATGATAGCCATCTTTAAACTTAACCTCTGCTATCGACCGTACCAACAGAAGTGGCAATTTCAGACTTCTCATCGTTGCAGCGCGAGCTCAATGCATTTGCGAAAATTGGAATCGAATTCATTCGCGCTCGGAAAAGTGCAACGCGAAATAATTCAGTTTTACGTTAAGGTAGGTCTTTACGATCGATAGTGACGTAGGTCGAATAAGTAGCACGACCGCGAGCTTTCTCGACCAGAGATATACATAAGACAGAAATAACCGGCGCTCGGGTTCTTGCATATATCACCCCAGTATTGTATTCGCGTCATGACGAGGGTCGTTGTTTACAATATGGAAGAGGAGGACGCGCGACGTCTAGTCCGTTATTATATGACTCGCGGCGAGTTACATCGTTTCATAAAAAATGCAAACTACCCTTTGAGAGGATAAACGAAATATCGAATTCTCGTCCAATATCTCCACAATTCCCTTCTACGCGTCCTCCGAGCGACCTTCGAGACCATCGCACTCGATCATCCTTCATTCCTGTCATAATCGACATTAACGAAGCTCTTTATTCCGCTCAACAAAAATAATCGAGCTAAGAGCGCCACACCCCGGGCCAAAATCGAAACAGCGCTGGTTGGGATCGTTGCGTTTGTTGTCCACGGTGAAAGTCGTCGACGACGGAAACTAAAAAGGGAGATCGGTCAACTCCTGTCGGTAAGATCGGATAACAATGGTTTCTGTTTCGGACACGTAAGAAAGAGCTATTCGCTTGGACGAATTGTGTAATCCAGGGAAATTGTTACAGCCATGTGCTCGAGCATTGGCCACGGGCCAAACTCGATATTATTTGCCGCGCGAGGGCGTGCGCGACCGCCCGCGCGGCCACGTAAGACAACATACCGCTTCCATCGTTTCCTTGACATATGTATAAACCGTACGTGTGTTATCTATCTAGAGCACGTGTTTACGAAAGACGCTACACCTGTGCACACACCCAAGCTTAACAATCGTAGGCTCGCCATTCGAAAAACTCTTGTGACTTTACGAATGAGACAATTATAACTTCCGATCATTTAGGTTATAACAAAACTAAACAGTAAAATGTTTATCCGGTAATCGTTTATTTATTAACGTAACGTAGTTGACTTAAGTAAAACTTTTAGGTTAGATTTTGAAAAACTATTGAAGTTTTCATTATCTAAAGTTATTTTGTATTCGTTACGAAATAACTGTTCCGACGGAACGCGAACGAATCAAATGTTCGTGGGAGGATTGTTTTGTAGAGACTCGAGTAAACTCCGGCTCGTGTTTCAAGATGCACCGGTGATTGATTTTGTTGTTCTTCCAACCTAACTTTAACTAGGAGACGACTACTGAAAAACAGCCGTGTTTCGTTATCGGAATGCAAGTACATTCACACAGCTGAACCGACTATAAAATTTTATATCTTTTCCAGAATGCTCCACTTTTCGTTTCCGCTTCCAAAAATACGTAACATATGTTTAATTGTTCAGAAAACGTTAAAAATACTTGCTACAATATTTATAGAAGTAATAATTATTGTAAACGATATAATAAATTATAAATAATCAACAAAAATAATAATAATAGCAACAATTTGAAACAATAATAATGGACGTTTCGGAATTGATGTTTCGAAAATCGAAAATAATCTTTTTAAACACTATCTATGTATATAAACACCCACATACTCATCAATATGAATGCATGCATAGAGAACAAGATCGTGTATACTTGAAGTTCAAAAACCTTGGCAAACTTGCACCTGCGATCGTTCACGAGAGACTCAGGCACGTGATACGAAATCGCAGCGCCCGGCGCCTACAATTATAACTAACAATCACAAGCCGGTTGATCGCGCACCTGATTTGCGGCGATCCAAATCACGTGCCGCGTCGGGACAATAGGGGTGTAGAACGACGGGTGAATAGATAACTTACGGTATGCAGAACAGGCAGCACGCGTGTCAAGAGCGATCAGATTTTTTTTCATTGCTTTTATGTGCATTTATTTATTTTCTTTATTAAATATAATTTTTTGTTTGGGATGAAAACGGGAACGGCCCGGGAGGGGGTATTTCACGCGCGCAGACGAGAAGACTGAGCATCGAAAAAATTGGAATTTGACTCAAGTCGCAGACATTTTCAATTTTCTAAAAACTTGTGAGAAAAAAAGACGCTGAGCAGATCTATCACCCGAGTTTGGTTGAAAGCAAAGTTCGAAGGTGATCGACTTTCGATCACGTACTCTCGGGAAAAAAAAGAATTTCGAAGAGGAGGTTGTGTCCTTCGAGTACACACGAGCGAGTAGCTCGTTATCTCTCCCGCTCTCTTTTCAAGAGCTCGCTGTTTTCGTTTTCTTCCGAACTTGCTGTTGATGTCGCTGAGCACACACACACTAGTGGACAGTGACCAATCGGGGCGTCTCCAATAGACCGCAGCTGCGCACGGGACTCGCAAAAAAATTACGTATCCTATATATCAAGTGAGTATACACAACGAACTGAAAATCAGAAGGGCGAAAGAAGTTTTCGTCGTCTCGTCGTACGAACTTTCTTCGGGTCCTACTTTTCGTAACTCAAACGCAAAATAGAAAATAAAACTACGGTCATTTTTTTTCAACACAGTTTTCTTTTATTGAATTTTCTTCCATCTTGAATCATTGAAACTGAATAATTAATCGTTACCTCTTCGAGGTTATCGAGTGTTTTCATTGGGTTACCTTATACCTCCTTGCGGATCCCGTTGCAGAGAATTGTTATATTCGATTTCGAGATTTCGAGACTTGGAATGGGAAAAATTTCCTGTTGGTCAAAAAGTGACGAATCCAACGAGGAACGTCGTAAACGAGAGTGCGCAAGACCACCTGGTGGGGAAAAAATATACTAGAGAAAAAATGCACATTTCCGCTTGTCTTTTTCGAGTCGGCTTCGAAAATTCTACTCGGTCAACAGATACGAAGAATTTCAGGGAATGCGGGGACTTACGCCCCTTTCTGTCCACATGAAACTCTACTCAAGTCCAACAAAGTACGATCTATTCGATTCCTCCTTTTTTTCGTACAATACGCTGTACAGCGTCCCACCGCTCTCGATATACTACTGAGTCGCGGTGCTTGATAAGATTAACTTGACTGTCATCGTCGTTGCGTCGACATCGTCGCGGCCAACGTTTCCGTAACGTTCCTATACGCCAGTGAAGTGGTAACCGCGCGATCAAGACGGGTTTATTCCCGATAGTTTGCCAGCACACACCGAACCGATCGCAGCACGAATTTACTCGCTCGCACACGCGGAGGCGAAAAAAAATCTTCACTCTCGTGCCAGTGAGACACAACTCAAAAAAACGTTTTGTGGGGGAGGACAAAAACCAAAATCGACACGTTGTTAAACGGAAATACAAATTTTGTATCGGAAGTGTAATATAAAAAGAAAAAACGTCGGTTATTCGTCACGGTGAAGAATCGTCGCGTGACGTTCGCTCGTGCGTGTGTGTGTGTGTGTGTGTGTGTACGAAGTATTGGGAAAATAAGAAATTAACGGTCGTGCCTGGTTTGTTCGCTAGGGAATATCGCCGAGATGGTGTCTTCGATAAAGCTTTCGACAAGCTCGCAATGCGTCAAGTACCTTATGTTCCTCTTCAATCTTCTGTTCGTGGTGAGTAATCGCGCACAATTTGTTTTTCCGTCTTTATTTTTTGACATCGATTACGTAATACTTTATGCGATGCGACAATCGTGGCAGCGTGATGACGAATTTGGTGTTATAATCAACGCGGTATTGAGGTATTTTCAAGGACCCATTCTTGAACTTTGGAAATTCTACTCGCAGTCGCGATGTTTTTGCTTTTCGGTGACACGTGGCACCCGCGTATCTGCAAGTGTACAGGCCCGTCGTGATACGGGGATGAACATATTTATTTTTAACGACATGCCATATTTTGGCAGAAACAAAGGCGAAGTTTTCGCGCGTGACGTTCCCGTTTACATATGCGATATCAATTTGTAATAGATTAGAGTGAATCATTGGGTCGATAGGGATCTTCACTCGGATATTTCGATCTTGGACTTTCTTATCGATACTTCGATCGATGTTGTTTTTTTTGTCGAGGATGGAGATCGACAAATACGAAGAAGTTAATGGCTATCGGCGACACTGCGCATCGCGGAAAAATTGCGTTGCTGATTTCGCTCTCGAAACTGAAAATGGCGGTTATGCGCAAGACAGCTCAAACGTTGTACAGCCATTTTTTTCTTCGAATTCGTAACAACACGCTGGTCGTTCCGGTCATACTGGTAGTAATCTCGTGAAACGACCGATGAGTTGGCGCGCACAATTTTCGAGCGTTTACTTTCGCCGGTGAATTTGAAAGGCGCGTGCAAAGGGAAGAGCGGGACGAAATAATTGAGGAAGGAGATTCGTTTCGCCGTTTTGTTTGCGAAGTATAACGTCATGGACGCATGCGCACTCGAGCTCGTTACAACGCGAGAAAACTGCGTTTCCTGCCAGCCCGGGCATGCATTTTATTTTATCTCAGGTCGTTTTCACAATCAATTCAAAGATGAGACATTTATTCGAATATCGACACATTCGTTCGGAATCGAACTAACGATTTCTCGATGAAAAAAAACCGGAACGCGTAAAAAAAGAATTCGCTGCGGACAGGATTCGAACCTGTGCGGGTTAGAAACCCAATGGATTTCAAGTCCATCTCCTTAACCGCTCGGACACCGCAGCACATGTGGGTTTATATGCATTTTGTGCAGTATGGGAGTTGCATTATTCCACGGTTTCCCAATACTTTGATTTCAATCGCTCATTTCTCGTTCATTCATTAAATTCGAAACAACGGGCTCCAAAAAATATTCATTCATTAGCAAACCCGTATAATATCTTTTTTTCGACAATAAATAACAAGCGGTAAAAAAAATATCCTAATTTTTATTTTTACCGGTATTTCAAAACAAGTTTAAATTGCTTTCATTTTCCTTTAATAAAAAAAAGGTCGCCAATTCGTTTTCTAGTATTTTTTACTTTCAATATTGATTGAATTTATTTGTTTTTATTTTAACCTCAATTTTCAGTGTTAAAAACAATCGAAAGAACCGAAAATAAAAAATCCCTTGACGCCTCTTTCGTAACATTACTTTTCCCTCTAGCAATAGACTTTTCTAAAATGTTCTGTTACTTAACAGTGGTAATTCTAAATTTTTAATCGTAAAATTATTTATCATTTGCTATACTTTTATCTCGCGTTGATTTTCACGACACACGGCAAAAAAGTTTTCTTACAAGGCATTGCGCGTCATCCCTTTGAAATCCAGGTTTCGAGTATTATACACATGACTGGCTTCATTGGGTTTCTTGTTATACAGTCTGTACACTCACACGTTGCGAAGACTTTAAGATAGTCACGAGACAGTAAAACATCGTTCGCTGTAAAACCTTAGAAAGTTCCATACAACACATAAAATCTCAACTACGTTTTAGCTCTCGTTCTCCTCAACGGTGGTAAACAATGCAGCTTTTGCCTAGTTACACCGGTCAAGCTTTTCCAATCCGAAATACACTTTCTCATAATTTAATTGTCTCATTTTGAGATTATAGGGCACAGAATATATTTATTCGCAACATTGAACCAAACTCCTCATAATTGTATGTCATGTTGTAATTTCTCAAGTGTCCATTCAAGAAAATAGGTAAATCTTTATCTCAGCGATATTTTACATAAAAGGAAATACGACTTGCCATTTTCACACAGTGTCGAAACTTGAAGAACGATTGAATTATATGTTCCTTGATTTTTGTTGTATGCATCTGTTGGGTTACAGATAACAGGGATAATACTGCTATGTATGGGAGCAACCATTCATGCAGTTTTCCGTAGCCATCAGCATTTCCTTGACAACAGCTTTTTGTCGGTGCCAAATCTTTTGATAGCGATCGGTGCCATTATCTTTTTCATCGCTTTCTTCGGTTGCTGTGGAGCAGTGAAGGAGAACTATTGTATGATACTGACGGTGAGTTTGGGTTTGTTTGGGTTCTTTGAACAAAATCAACGAAATAATAGTTTTTACGCTCAATTATGTTTTGAGTCAAATATCAAATACGAGTGAGAATGAAAGGTTTTTAGGAATTTGAGTTTCAGAATTTTTCAACATTATGTCGAAACGGGGAAACCGATAGAGTTTGACAAGAGTGTGTACAAAGAAACGTAATAACTGTTTGGGCGTAAACGTAACAAAAAATACACATATGCTACGTGATATAAACAGAGATGCTTCATAATTAATACGTATTCAAGTTTGTTCCACTCTTAATAGCCTGGCCTCTCCGAGGCATACTTTCCACTAATTTTATGGCATAATCTGAAAACACGTGCACCTTGTCCGAGTTGTTCCTGATCCGCTGGTTAGTCTATTGGTCTTGCGAGGCCAGGTATAATTGTTCACAGAACGTGCCAAACAAGAGGCGTCGTTCGAAAAAAATAACGTTCCAATCTCGGTCCAAAAGTTTTTTTGGGTCAGTTTTTTTTCAACGTGTTTCTCGGAAAATAGAGATTCGTCTGTGATCACGAACGTCATTGACGCTTCATGTACAAAGCATCTTAGTAGAAAGGTCCTGCCACCTGCTGGCGTTCGAATCTACCCTCTAACGGTTTTCAGGAAGAAAAATGTAGCTGTCCACATTTTTGTCAAACAAGCTGTTCGTAAAACCCCGCGAGGTTATCCTTTGGAACTCGGCTGAGAAAAAACTTCGCATATTCAAAAAATTGGTTGCAATTTTAATAACATATTGTAACAATCAATCATTCTCAAAAATGCATTTTCTTTACTTACTCGCAGTTTGCGTCGTTGATGGTGCTCGTGTTCGTTCTCGAATTAGCCGGTGGAATTTCCGGCTATGTGTTGAGGAACGAGGCAGCAACCGTGATCAGGGACAAAATGATTGACACCATGCCAAAGTACGAGAACGGAACGGAAATACCTAAAATGTGGGACGAAATCCAACGCGATGTAATGTCAATTATTTCTTAATCAATTATTTCCTTGGCTATATATAAAATTATTTGAAAACGTTTTTTTCTTGTGCGATTCGTATAGTTTCAATGTTGCGGCGCATCAAAAGCAGAAGATTGGCTCAAATATTTCAAGGACAATTCGAGCTTGGGTTTACCAATGTCCTGTTGTGATCGGATGGACGGTGAGATCGGTACAGCTAACTGTACCCTGAATTCGCCAAATGTCCACAAAAATGGATGTCTCCCAGAACTCGCAAGCTTGATCAGAGGCCACGCCGTACAACTCGGTGGTGTTGGATTAGGAATTGCATTCATTCAGGTTTAATTGAGTTTATCCTAATTTATTAATTATATTAGGTTTTATTAGTTATAAGTTTACTATTCGTAGAAGACAATGATTAGCAACTCGATTTATTAATGTTGGATGAGCAGCAAATGTGACGGGCCATTCTAAAGAGCAGTCACTTATATTGACAATAAAAATCAGACGCTGAAACTTCATTTTTATAAACTCATAAGAAAGTCTTACTTGCTACTCTCTTCTAAGTTTATCTGTTATCAAAAGTTACTAACTGCAGTGTAGAGTTCCTTCAAAAAATTAAAGCATGTTAAAAATGACTTGCGTACAACGTTCGTTTGAATAACCTCGCCTTCGATGAACATTAAACGTAATTCACTCGGTGCGGTCAATTCGCCTAGTGTTATCTCCAAAATCTGTGATAAGTAACTGTATTAATTTTTTCAGGCTATCGGTATCTGGTTCGGCGTGTATCTGGCGCGAGCAATCAAGACCACTTACGAGACCGTCTAAGTACTTCTCAAACTCTGTGGATAGCGATCGTCGGGAAACACGAGAATTATTCCAGTGCAGGATCAACGCGGCGCTAGAAGAGCTGGTCTTCTCGAATCCGTCTAGCTTTCAATATTACTTGACATCTCCGACTATCGCTGTACCGCACCAGTTTTCGCTGTTCTTTCTTTAACATTCTCGAAACTTTGTTAAAAATGATGCACCGACGGAATTAGATGAACAAATTTTGAAAATCGACAGGACAAAAGTTTCGATCTTAAAGTATCGAGAATATGAAAATATATAACTCGCTCGGTGCATCTGCGGAAGGCACTTGTACTCATGTATGTGTATGTGTGTGTGTGTGTGTGTGTTATTCCATAAGGATTTATAAACTCTGGTCCTCTCGTCGTTAATGATTTGTCAATTTTTAATAAAAAATTGTATACTCTCGACCGTTCGAATTTAATCGCCAGCTGATTCGCGAACTCCACACGAATTTATTGGAATTCTCAAATATTTCCTCAATTGAATCGCGAAAAGTCTGTGTATTAATAATAAAATAAAATATATATATCGACAAAATATGAGATGTGGATGTGCAGTCGGGGTTCATCTGGGGTGCTATTTCGAGATGAAGGGACTTAGACTGGATATGACTTAAGACAAAAATTCATTTTGAAGGAATAAAGATAATGAAAAAAAATCGTTTGTATATTTCTTTGAATGTACAATAGTAAAATCGTGTCCTAACTTTAAATACAAATTAGTAGTTGCAGATGTTACAAACGATTTTGTAAATGTACAAATCGTGTACCTTCTTTGTTATCTTTTTTCAATGATAATAAAAAAAGAAAAGCTTCCTTCGATATTTCGAGGAAATACGAAATTATTATTTGTAATAAATAATTAAAACATCGTTGCTTAAGTTTAAATAATTCCAACACTGAATAATCGTACCAGATTGAAAGTCCATCTGTTGCCCGACATAGTTTCGATAAAAACGTGTTTAAAGTTTTGCTGTGGAGTTCCATTTTGCGAAATATAAGTTAACCTTCAATGTAGAGCTGCGCCACATGTTGGACTTCCCATTCAATTTGGGTGGCCTCGAGCGATAAATGATCAGTTTAAATGTTCAAAGTGGAAATTAAGGGCGTTATCGCTTTTAATTTCTACTTAATTTCCTATTGTTATACAGCATAATTCCATCCCGTGTAATGAATAATGCACGTTACGTGCGACGCATAATATACGAATTATAATGTACATTATTTGTTTAATATTTATTAACGTACGACGCATTTCATTCGGTACCTTCACGTGAAAACTCGTTCACTCCCGTTTCCCTTTCGAATTTTTCCCTTGTGTCGACGGGAATTTTCAATTTCGATAATCCGAAACATTCTCGATATCATATCCTCTTATCTCGCGATCTTATATGTTTTATCATATCATCGATGTTCATCACTCACGAAGTGACTATGCGACGAGATGGATGGAAAGTGAACCTGCGTTGCGAAGAAAACTGCAAAAAAAGGGGATTTCGTCACCGCATGTCCAAAAATAAAAAACGACTGAAATCGTTCGATCTTCTTTTGCGTACAAGGATTCACGATAAATAAATGACAAAAAATTATCTTGATTAAAATAATTTGTCTTTTATGAAAATTAATTGCTTTCGAAGAAATATTAGTATAATAATAGCGGGTACCAGACATTTTTTAATAAATTTTGAATGCAACGGTCTATAGTCGAAAAAAGTGTATTCGAAAATTGAAGATGAACCAGATGGTTTGTGTAGCCATCAAAAATCTAGTTGACGGGTTGATAGCGTAGAACTAAAAATATACTGTTAAATGAAAATTTATAAAATATTCTTATATACGAAAAGCCTTCAAATTATCCTCGTATTAACCATAATTATTATAATGACATGTAAATTGTTGTTTTATTAGCACATTGATGAAGTAAAAATTCAATACTGAAATAACTCCTAACTAATCTAATTAAATAAATATTTAATTACAAAGGGAGATGGATCGATAAAAACCGAGCACAGATACATTCGGAAATAATGTTTTCCCAATATTCGTTACATAACCAAATAAATATTGAATTCACGCAACAGCACAAATCATCACAGACGAATGGAGAGTAAAAACCAGTTATAAATATAAAAATTAATACCTAATAAAACAAATAGTGAATTATGAATTAAATACTAAATAATCGTATTTTAAAAAACCCGATAAAAACGAAAACACCAGCCTGGGACCGTGTGTCGAATTTTTCGATTCTGGTAATTCATCAAAGACTACAATGTCCAATAAATGTTAACTGTAATTATCTTAACAGCAAGCAATGATTGTGAAGTATCTGAAAAATATCGCTCAGTCGCTCAGAACTCGTCTGGGTTTTACTTCCGTCGTTTTTTTTCTTGCTCCTTCCTTTGTTATCGAAAGCGAATGTAACGCGTTACTAAAAGGGAGAATGAGAAAGGAAAGGAGGGGAAGCGATCGCGAAACGTCGAAAGGTGTGGGAGAATAGAACGCCAGCGGAAGAGATAGCAAGAGTCAGCGTTAGAATAGCTATATTATAATAGGAGCAACAAGGCGTGGGGGAGGGGCATTTTTCGCTTGTGTGAAAAATGGTTCTGCCTCCTAAAGGCATGAAAGTGTATCGTCAAATAACGGGAGTATTTTAATTACTTCGGGAGTCAAAATCTCTCAAAGCACAAAAGATTATAGAAAGAATTCAAAATATGGTCAATTCATACCGAAAAGATTTCGGCAAAAGCCTGGTCAACGTGCTCGAGCCGCTTGCCAAATTACTTGAATTAGATATGGTTACTTACGTGTACAAGTAGAAGCACGAGGTCTCTGGAACTGCACTTTTATAAACTTACAATGGAAATTTCACAAAAATCATGTTTTCAAAATGTTGAAATGTTCTAACTCGTTCACGTGTCTTTAATTACTACTAAATGTCGCTCTTTTCGAAATTAAAGAGCGTAAAAAATGAATGAGCGATAAAATCGTCTACATAACCTCACTTTGATGAACGTTCAACGTCATTCGTTTGGAGCAATTTATTTGAATAGTATTATTTCTAAATTCTGGCACATTTCGTACAGACTAGTTCGTTTGTAAAAGTGTTACTCTATTTGTTATCCTAACTCACTCCCGATGGCACCGTGATAAAATTTGGTACAGGCCCTGCGTTCGGTTCATCCGGCACTAGAGAAGGACTCGTGTGCATCGCTCGCGATACAGTTTGCTCCACCTGGATCTTGAGAATCCCCGAACCCATGCGTATTCGTGTCGAGCTCTGTGTCCAAGAGAGCTTGGGACTATTTCGGGGGGAATCTCCGACGTTCGCCGACGCAATCTACTCCTCCTTAGTGTACGATCAGTCCACGGTGGCGCGCCGCAGGCGCACGATAACCTCTCGAAGCAAGAACTCGCGCCCGATTCGCTTTCCTCCGACGTTCATTAAATTTGCCACATCGTAACGAAAAAACGAAAAATATTCGTGATATCGTTGACGTAAAGGAAGAAGAGGATGGCGGCGACTCACCTGGACGTGGGTCTTCGCTGCATCAAATATCTGTTATGTGCCGTCAACGCGTTATTCGTGGTTTGTAAATTTTAACATTTTTCTCCGTTTTGATCCGAGAAAAGAACACCAAATAACCAACAGCCACCATTTGGCGGATACTACGAAGCAAAAAAATCGCCGAATTTTTTCCTTTTGTATTTTTACCGATATGCGGGTAATTTAACCTTGAGTTTATCGGTATTGAACAACTACGGGATCTCCGTTCCTTCCAGCGTGACTCATGGGCTCTCGTATACGGCGTAAAAGACGTCAACAGAGAAAAAAAACGTAGCTTCAACGCGGATAGAGTTACGCGATTGGTCCCGGATCTCGCCGACCGCATTCACTCCTTTTCCCATTAACGATACCTTTTTACTCTCCTCTATTTACGCCCAGATGGGAAATCGGAAATTCACACTGCTCGACCATCCTCTTCTCGTCCTAGCTCCAATAATAAAATCCCTTTGCTTGCGATTTTTACGATTCGATGTCGCGTATCTTCCTCGGTCGACCAGCCAGCGTATTATTCCTACATCGCGAGCTCGTGCATGAGGCCTTGACGTTTTTATTGTTGATATGATAAGGCACGAGTCGTCTCGTGATGGAAATGAAATATTGGATGGTCGATGTCGGGATCGAAAATGATTTATACGCGCGAGAATTAAGTTTGAACTTGAAAATTTACGATTCGGTTTGACTTCGATAAAAATCTTCCGAAATGTATTTTAAAAAAATGAAAATAACGATTATTGTTTCGAAATAATTGCGCAAAGGGACGAATCGATATTTTAATGAAATTTTTCGTCGTATCTACGTTTATTATTTATTTTACTTAAAATTCAGCAATTTCTTCATTTTGCTAATCTTTTTTTTTTTGGAAATGATCAACATCGTAAGTACAAAATTGTATCGCAGTTGTCACGTTTTAAACGCAGAGTCTTTGTGATAAGATAAGAATTTTCGAAGATTTATTGAAACGAGTTGAATTTTATCTCGAGTCACGATCGTTTTGTTTATCAAAAATGGTACTGCTGGAAACGACATTGATGAAGATGAGAAACGAAACTATGTGTAACAACGAACACAGGGTAATAATATCCCAAATATGAAATAAAAAAATCAGGAGTCAACCTTGAAAAGACAATGGGAATGAAAAAGAGATAATTTTTCGTCGCTGCTGTATCACCTAAAATCACCAACATTAATCGACTTTCACACAAAAACGATTCCTGCAAATTGTGATAATTCGTATTTCCATTTTCCGGAATACATACGCGGTTTCAATTACATTCAACGATGAACGAGGAAAGTGTCCGCAGATACTGTTTGAACTAGACCGGAATATCGCAAAAAAAAACAAAGCAATGTAATAAAGGTTTCCTGTTGCGTCGAGTTTGCAATTGTCATATTATATACTCGTCGGTAGTGCGATGGCTGCGGGTTACGAAAACTCATTAAAAACGTAGCGGATGTCTTATGAAAAACGAGACGGCAAACAATGAAAAAATCGATAAACCAGATGCGTAGAAAATTGAAGAATGTGAAGCCAAGAACTGAAGCCAATCATTCCGTGGAGTAGTTTTTGCGCATCTACTGGTAGCGGTTCTTTCCGCTCGAGAAATACGTGGAAATTTTATTAACAGGCGATCTATTCCGGGTGCTTCGAGATCGGAGGAATGTTGAATATTCCGATGACAGACTCGAGACTTTTGTACATGCACCGGAGATTTCAATGTGTAATAAGAAACGAGATAAGTTATCGTACCATGAAACTTGAGATAAAGAGATAATGCTCGTCAGTACATTTCCGAGCTCTGCAAAAATTCTTGTCCTTCTGTCTTGAAAAATGGCGCATCATCCCCGTTGGGCTCGGATGTTCATTCCAGTAGATATTTGATGATCAACCAACGCGTGGATTTTTATTTTTCAACGATTTTCAGGGCTTCGCCTCACATTTGTCGCTATTTCCAATCCTTCAGATGTTTTCCAAAAGGCCTTCGGGTATTTCTACAGATTCATCGCTGTACCCATTTGCATGAACCGCGTTGGCCAATTTGCTCCTGAGCGGCCACCGATCCGAGCATTATTCGAGCCAACGCACGTCCACTAGTGTTCATTGGAGATACACGGTAGCAATGAATATTTATTTTTTCAGCTGACGGGGGTTATGGTGATTTTCGTCGGTTCGAAGGCCCTCGCTTTGTCTTCCGCCTTTAATGTTTTTCTCAACCCCACACCCCTCTCACCTGGGACACTGCTCATCGCCGTCGGCGTAATCATCTTCGTGATAGCATTTTTCGGATGTTGCGGAGCCATCAGGGAGAGCACGTGCATGGTCCTTGTCGTGAGTGTCCGATCGACAACGAAGCGGGGACTTAATGTTCCTGCAAAGATTTCACAGTCAATTCGCAACTTCGTATCAGTTTTTAGCAATTATTTTTTATCGTATTTGACTATCGTTCATAAAATCATTGCATTGTTATAACCAGATTACACTTTTAATTTCATTTTATTATCTAAATAAATATTATTTCCATATACAATTATTGAATGTGTTTTAATTATTAAATTGAATTATCGAATTTAATTAATCTGTTTTCATTAAATTTGATCTGTTTGAATTAACGGATGTAATAATAACGTTGGAATTTGAAGAACATTTGTCCTTATTATCATACAATCAGTATTATCGTATTTTCATTAATGAAATCTATATTAATTTACGGTTAAAGAAAATTGTCTCCAACTGTTATTGCTTGCAGTTCGCGGTTTCTCTTTCGATCGTCCTGATACTGGAGGTAACCGCGGCGATAATGGCGTATAGAGATCAAGACCGCATTGAAGAAACCGTTAATGGAAGCATGAGGTTCCTGATGCATGCCTACGGCGAGGATTTCGATGTGACCAATGCTTTCGACTTCGTGCAATCCAGTGTAAGATGACCGGTTGATTTGTTTTCCATTCTTTTTTGCCTCGAAACATCGTCGTCACAAGTGGCGTCAAAACGATCTGAAGATTTCAAAGATTATTTCATTAAATCTGTCAGTTTAATTTCAGTTTAAACTGATTCTCGTAGCTTTGGATATGTTTGTTTTTATTTATTGGCGTTTTCAAAGCCCACCAAGAGCTTTATCCTTTTTAACGAGTTGTAGACATCAAATTACGAGCATAGGAAAATCGTAATAATAATAAGCACGTGCTGGGAAACATTTCTTTTTTCAGCTTCGGTGTTGTGGAGTTTTTTCCCCCGCGGATTGGCTCTACAAGGACACACTACATAAATATCCTCCTTCCTGCTGTTCCTGGGACAAGCAGGTAGTGGTTGACAACAACCTACAGTGCACCGTCTCGTACCCCTTTGGATGCAGAGACAAGCTTGCGGTACTCATTAATCGCAGTGCCTTGAATCTTGGTACCGCTGCAATGGCGATAGCGCTTATACAGGTATTACGCTCCATTTCATGATTTTGACAATTGTATTATCGAAGTAACTTGCCTCGCGAAATTACTTTATCCGAAAGATAATGCAGAGAAATTTTCAATATTTCTATATTATTCAATTTAATATGAGCTCTTTGTTTTCGATTGAACGAACAGCTAACCGGAATAATGTTCGCGTACACTCTCGGTCGTGCGATCAGGCGGCAAAAGACAAACCGAGAAAGGCAACGATGGGAGGTGAGGGAGAGTTTAATGAACGGTTATCAGCCACTGGGTAAAACTGATCCTCAAACGGCGTTCCCGGTGGTCTACATGCAGCCGGATTTCACGGTTAAAAAATCCATTGCTTGATCAACGGGCTGCGTGAAGTTGGAGAACACGATTATTTGCTTCGCTACCGTCGAGCTAACACAATACTTGCGTATATCCTATGATAAACGCCAACGAGCATCGGGTTTTGTTCAACAAAGTCCGATCGATTCTGTGAATTTGTATTTCTATATTCCTCTGATCTGTAATTTCGTTGAACTTGCAACGCGGCCAAAACATTTGTCACGCGACTGCGCAAAGAAAAATAAAATTAATTTTAAAAAGTTTATCGAGCGCGATTATTTAGTGAATCGAATAAGATTGTTCGATTGATTCGATTGTCGATTGTACAACAACGCGCCGTATTCGATGACGATGCAACAAAGATGTGCAGCTCCGACGGTTGTCCAGGCCGGCGTTCGCTCGGAAATTGAATGAGTGGACGCTCTAGTTGATATTAGGAAACTCAGTGTACATTATCGAACGAGCATCTCCATCTAACACTCTGGTGGGTCTTTGAGGAACTGGAACTAGTTGAGTGACAAATGTGCGGCCAAAATGAGGACGAGGCCATTGAAGGATCGGAAGAAGAACATTGAATATTCACTTATTGTTTTACTCTCAAAGTACCTGCACTCGGATAGATCTTGTTTCACTACTGCATCATCTCTTCTCTGCCGCTGAATAGGATGGATGTTCTATTCGGTGTCACCAGAAATTCTGTGCTTTGTCAAATATTTCCTTGGCTTCGTCATATTTTTCCCCTCCTTTGAGATAGGGAGGCGTGAATTCCCTGTAAGCTACGCAAACCCTTCGAGAATATATGTCCTCGCGTAAAACGGCGTGCTCCCAATCGTATCTGTCAAAACAGATTTCTTTGATCATAAGTATTTGAAATATGGTGTATTGTTGTTGGCTAGAGTTTCCCGTCGCGTTTTTACCTCGCCGATCCATAGATCACCATGAGGGACCTCGCTGGCATTGGCAACCGGACTACGCAGTTTTCAGGTGCTTCCACGAGTTCTGGTCGTTGCGTTACAGGCTCGACGATGCGTGGATAGGTAGGAACATCTTCGAGATTGTAGCGCTTGGGTGTACCATTGTATCGAGTCATTGTCAGCATCGAGTCACCGATCACATTAACTGTGACGATTCTCTCGCCCCATATCCAGCAGTCGTCGATGTGCGGGTCGATCGAAGCTCCGCGGTCTCTCGTGTACTCGAGGCTGCACTGCTCGATCGTTTGGAAATCTCGTAGTATTTCGTATTCCGATAAACGTTCCTGAAGGAATTTCGTTTTGCTGGGAAATCCGTTGAAGCTTCCAGGACGAAGGCGGCGCTTCTTAAAGTTGCACTTTGGTCCATAATTCTGAAAAATGTATGAATGAAATGTAACAGAAAAGCAACACTTTGAATTCTCTTTGAATGCTGTATATTGGAGTATCAAAATAAATGTACTCTTTACACATTTAGGAAAAATACAAGCTAAATTTGTGCTCTCCGATAAAAGTCTGGGTAGCAGCGGAGATAAATCTTCGTCTTCGATATTGATGAAAAATTTGCTCTTGCCTATTGAGACTTAAATAGTACAATAATCAATGGATTATTATTGAAAATAGATAGCTCAAAGAAATCTACATTTTTAGTAACTCCCCTTGCAAACTCTTACTGTCCACTTTTATGAACACCTTTACCTGTTTTCTCCGCCCGCTTTGGGATGACTCCCATGGAAGCCCGTCAAGATCTTTCATTAGGGTATCAGCCTCGTCAACTGTTATAAAATCATTCTGGAAATATTGACACGAATTAGTTCATACAAAAAATTATTTTGCGACGTTCCACAAGTTATGTGGAACGTCGCATGGTGTTTCGTCGTTACCTTAATATATACACCAGGATAAGAGATCGGGTCACCCGCATGATAAGGATGTGATTCAAGTTCGTGCATATCCCATCCTGGCCACGCCGCGTCACATTCCGGACAGTAAATGTAACATTCCGCTTTCTACAGGTCTCTTTCGAGTTAGAATTCTTCTTGCGTAGGTTTGTAGAGAGCAGAGTAAGGACATGAAAGTTAATTACCTTTAGCTGGTCAATCGTGTTTGGCCTGATAATATCGTATTCCTTTTCACATATTAAACACGTTCGGATACCCTTGCACCCGCAAGCTCTGACAGTTTCCATTTTATAATTATGTTCAGTTTTTAAATTCAAGATTTAAAAAATTCTGGGATTAGAGACGTATGTGAGGATGTCTATCGCGATGTATAACCTCGAAAAACTGTTCCGATCAGGCGGTTGTATCGTGCCGTTTTATCTAGAGGCATACGGCGAGTTGTCTAACGGAAGTGACGAAAGATTTCATGAAAACGTTCAAAATTGCACGCGAAACAGTGAACATTTTATTATCAATGTTAAAAAGCAACAACATGGAGAGCATAGTAAAGGAGTCCGATCTTGCTATGCCGCGCGTCTATGAGAAATGTCCGCAAATTCGTCTTCAAACGTAGTGGTAAATACGGTCTGTATGTGCCACATTGTAGTTCACGTCATGATATTCATAATGAGCATCATTCAGAATCAGCTAAAAATATAATATATATTATAACATATACAGTCTCGGTAAAAGTAAAACTTTATTTGTATTCAACTTTGCTATTCTAGACTGCAGGGCGTAAAAATTGCAATTTCAAGGAGGTGAGTTCGTTTTTAGACAAAGGAGGCTTCGATACGCATAGATAAGAGGGTCGAACGTGTTTTTTTTCGATTCTGAAATAATTTATAGGGTATATCTAATCGAAAATTTTCAGCTGATTATGAATATCATCGAATGTTCGTCGAAAGCACTGCGCACAGCAAAAAAATCGTGTTTTAAAAAGTTTTTTACGATTTTTTCATGGAAATTTTTGGTTTCCGGGAAAATAAATGGTAAATTCGTGTTCAGGGGACAAAGTTACATCAAAATGGATCAATAAAAAAAATATTAAAAATCCAAAATTTTTTTGGATTCTTGGTAAAAATACTTTTTTTCACTAAATCATAGATAACTTTTTTCCCTTTGGGATTTGGTGCTCCATTTTGTGCTCAATCTCTTCGTTATGATTTTCTCTTCAAATTGCTTTTTTAATCATTAATATCCGATGGTTTTTCGATTTTTGGCGGAATTTCAAAGTCGGACCACCGATTTTTGCAAATTTTTCCATACATACCCCTTTGCCTCCTTTTTTCCGTTTTTTCAAGTGGACTTCCCGAGAAAACTATGAGAGATATCGATACGAATCCAACGCCATTATTTAAGTTAGGCAAAAACGTTTTCCAAACCCCCCAAATGAATCCCCATAGCCTACGGGA
>JAPYZI010000581.1:0-46962 GCA_030523105.1 Ophioninae sp. A BG-2022a
TTTTTCAAGTGGACTTTCCGGGAAAACTATTAGCGATATCGATACGAATCCAACGCCATTATTTAAGTTAGGCAAAAACCTTTTCCAAACTCACTAAATAAATCCCCATAGCCTACGAGAAGGTAATCCCGCGACCTTTTGAAATATCGTGATTTTTGAGTTTCCGGAAAAGTGGCCTGGGAGGTCGAAAATTTTTTTTTTTCGTTTTTTAAGTATTCCAAGAGTATATTTAATCGAAAATTTTCCGCTGATTACGAATATGCCCGAGTTTTTGCCGGAAGTACAAAATCAAACTCGGCAAATTCAAAAAAACCTTTCTTATAGCAATCGACTCAGAATTTCACCCCCAACCCCCGATTTCACGGATGCAATTCCGTCGTAGGACACTCTGTATACACAAAGAAGACAAACCATACGGTATTTTACATTTATTGGGAGCTTCGTTGGTCTTCGTTGATCCAAGGATCTTTATCCCAAAATTCACTTGTTCGTCTCGAATTAGCAATACCATAAATACTCATTGTTTTTTTTTTCCGGAGTGTGGCGTTAGGCGTTGTTGATTATTCCGTGCGAGTAATGGCTGAACCATTGAATTTTCTCTCTCGTTGCGCATCTTCCAAGAGATTTAGCGTTTTCGCCTGGTCGAGTTCGTTGGTTTATAGCGACGCATTATAATGCCAAGTATCCGGTGGCTCTTCGCGTTCCACGAGGAAAACTTTCATGTATATACAGTATCTACGTTCCGCGTTCACCGAAGAATTTGCACTGGGTTGCTGGCGGGAGACATTCAATGAATCACCGCTTGCAGCGGAGTCATGTATGACGGATCCTTGCGTGAAAAGAGCCCATAATATATAAAATATTAACGGCATACTTTCCCTCCTACCACTCGATTAATCGTATATTCATGGCTCGTCACGTCTCGATCGTGCAGGGGATTTGAGGAGAGAATTTTTCTTTTTTTTTCTTTCGATAACTTTCAAATCAGAATTCTGTCGCTCGCAGACGACGTTTCAATTTATGTAAAATTGCCAAGGAAAAGATAACCAACAACGCGCAGCAACGAAGAACGCAGCAGATATTTTCAACGAAAAGGAAAATAAGACAAAAATATCGGATTTTCCGATCGAATACATCGACGTCCTAGATTTTGTTTCCCATCCCATCGACTCAAAACTCCTCTAATGAGATCTCGTATTTTTCAAATTCTTTTGTTTTTTGTTCCTTAGCATTTTTTAATTCTCTTCTCTTAATAATTAAGATTTTAACGGGGTTCGTTGAAACAGTATACTTCCGGTTGCAGATCGGCGGATGGTTAGAAAGAACTTCGAAGGACCATGAAAAAAAATGTTCACTTGAAAAGAACTTTAAGGGGACTGAGAAAAGCGACAAACTGTAATCTTAAAAAGGATAAAGTGAATTTGGCAGGATATCGAAAAATTAGGATGGATATGTCGTGGTAACGGAAAGTAGGATTATCTAGGGGAGATTTTATGATTCGGTTATTTGGAAAGACGGATAGGAGTATCGGAAAAAGCCGGAGAGGGGGCAACTAATGAAAATATGAGTGTCAAGCCCTTAATTCCATCTGTAAGTCCGATTAAGGGCTAATCCTAAAAATGAAGGGTTAGGGAACGCGAAACAATATTGGATAATAGGAATGTACGGGAACGTTGATTTCACTTGATTTCATTTGATTTCAGTCGAAAGGGTGAACGAAGGGCTACCGGTAGGAGTGTTAATCGTGACTGAACCACAACGCAAATTGGATCGGAACTGAGAACGTCAGAGGGCGAGAAAACGGACACGAAATGGGAAATGAAATAATACTGAAGTACAAAAAAAAAGAGAAGTGTATAAATTTCTGATTGTTCAAGGATGAAAAATAGATTTTTATCGAATAAAATGAATTTATATATATTTAACGAATTTTCGGGTTGATAAAAACGAATGTAATAAATATGGATGTTTAAAAAATTCAACGACTTGTAAATCAACGCTGTGTCGGAGATTTTTTTTTTATCTTACCTTTTCTATTATGCAGACAAGATTTATTATTGATCCCACGTCCACATGGTGCTCCTCGCTCCCCAATATAAACGCTTCTGGTATGACGACGTTCAGATTGACAAAGTGGGAAAGTATCCCCGTACTTCTCGAGACCTGCAAAAAAGAAAATGCACAAATCGACACTTTTATTAGTAAACGTGTCAGTATTCATCTGAAAATAAAAATTATTCATTGTTGGGCTGTCAATGTTTCGTTTCTTTGTCAATAAAATGGACAAACGAGGTTTTTAACGAACAGGGTTGATGAAGATTTACAAAAGCGTGGTATCGTTTGATTCATATTTTTTAATTAATTGAAACATATAGCTCGAGTGCGATTAATATTCTCAATATCGCTTATTATCGATGTATTCCATTTCGTCGAAAATTGTTGGGCTGGAAAAAAAATAAAACCGACAAGGAAACCGTTTTTGGTGTCCCTCGCAAATTTCGTTCGTTTTTGGATGTATTATTATTGTCCATGGAAATCTAAGGAATACCTTTTTCTTTTCATCGCCGGAAAAATGGTTTTAAGGGATCAAGAAATTTCATCCTAATTGGTTGTATCATCGAGCCAAACGTCAGACTGGAAATTTCGAAGCTACATGCCATTAAGGACACATAAAATCGAAACAACCACACAAATTTTCGGAAAACGTTGTTTCCATCGGCATTTAAGTTTTCAATGAAAAATCGAGCATCAGTTCCCGTAGGACTTAGAGAACAACTGCTTAATGATTTTATTTTACTTGAGAAGTACCGGATTAAAACGTTACTTGACAAATGGCGGTTTAAAAATATCAATTATATCTTTTGTGGTCACGTGTTAAATCTAGTTTGTTAAATCTTTTGACAGGAGTGAATAAAAATTCAGTTGCGGCTAGGAAAAGGACGTGGGATTTTAGCTGATTCGCAGAAATTTTTCATCGCACAGCATACGGTTGGATGATGAATCATCAAATTGCAAAAATCTGCTACAAAAGGTCTTCATTTACATTCGTCGTTTTTGGTAATGTTATATTCCATGAAAGTGAAAAAGATCGAATAAACGCGAACCGAATCGTGTGACACGAGAAGACCCAACGAGTCTCGTCGCCCGCTTAGTTTTCACACCCGATGAAAATAAATTTATGCACATGTATATTAAACGAGGGAGAACAAGGAAAAGCACATTTCGTGTTTTATTTGTCAGTACTCCAGCTACAAAGGAAGGATATTCTTTCGGAACGCCCCCGAGTAATTCAAGGTGGGCTTCTGCTTTTTGTTTATTTTATGGTTTCATTCTCGCGTCTCGAAAAGTCATAAATATTGGTGAAGAGGCTTCCATTGTTCAATTGTGAATGAAGGATTCACATTGGATGAAACGAGACTAAGATAGGATCGGGGCGTAAAGAGAAATGTTCATTTTTTTTACTTATACATACAAATTCTCTTTTTCCGCTTTTCTCTCATCCTCTCCTTCCTTCTTTCTATTTCTTTGTAATTTTCATTCTCGATCCTCACTGTTGCCAGCGAAAAGTGCTTTTGGTTATTTTTCATCGAAATCAGAGAGACGCTTTTCCATCTGCTGAAAAACAGTTTTAAAGGCTGCGCTTGGAGTCCTATAGTTTTGAACGTTCGGAGTGACATATGGAATTTCGCGTATTTCTGATAAAGCATTCGCTGAAAAAAAACAAAAATAGGAAAATATTGATTATGAAGATCGATGAAAATGTTGATTTTTTTATAACTGAAAATGAACGATAACGGAAGCGTTATTCCAAAAATGGTATTCCACAGGAGTCCTACACACAGTCACTCTGCAAATTGGCTTTTTTCGAAAAAACACAACTAATGTTTGATTATTTTTAGCTCTAAGAAATACAAATCAAATTCAAATGAAAACAAAACACTTTAGATTTGATGAATTTTTTGTTTCTCAACTCTTATACGTTTTGACGATTTCACTACTTTCCTTCAATTGGAAAATCTCATTAGTGCCATCTGTCAGTTCGAAGTTTTTTCGGTAGAATATAACATTTCGAAAATGTAATTTCTTATTTATGATTTTTCCGTAGCATGACGTTTTTGATTAAAAAAAAATCTAATATACCAAGAATATATCTTTTGACGTTTCGCAAGGGAATCATTGAGTTACCGTAAGTCAGAGGGAGAGAAGCGAAGAGGAGGAAGAACGAGAAAGAGAGACACAGAAAAAGAGGGAGAGAAAATGGAGTGGAGACCCGAAGCTACATGAATAGTAAAATAATGAGGGAGCCCTTCTAACCCGTGTCCCATGGGCTTTTACCATCTTCCTGGGGCATGGGTCGCCTTGACCCTTCTCTCGAGCGCTACTCCAGAGGAAAGTGGCACCCACATATACATGTCGTTTCATCTTCTCGCCCTCGAGTATATAATGAAAAAGAAAGAATGGGCAAAAAATCGATTCGGGGATACGACCAGGACGAAAACTCACTTGTCTGGTGTGCAGCCGAAAAAAAGTGAAATATACGAATTCTCCTGTCGTCTCACTGGCCTCGCGTTATAAATCATCAATGATGACCATTAAATACTGGTGCGATTGGAAAAAGTGGAGTTTAGGTTTTTCTAAACTCTCATGTTTAGTAGTTACACGGAGGCGCTATAAAACGCCTGTTGAAAAAAAGACTTCTTAATATTAATATTTAGACGTCACTGGTGGTGATTTTTTATTTCTCGTGCTGATAAAATAGAAAAAAATTCTCGAAGCATATTTGTGTAGCGAATTGAACGCTCTATAAAAAAGATTTCTTGATATTTTATCACAAATTTGATCAATCAAAAGTTATTCAAGGCCAAAGTTTAATATACAGTCAATTTCAAGATTTCACTTTACCAGCGAAACTGTCAAGTTTATCAAAAAATGTGATGAAACCTTTTTTGAAGATCATTAAAAAAGATCATTCCTACAAAATTACGTTTTTTCAATCATTTCAGTGAGGTGGAATCACGAAGGTTATCGGAATGTCCTTCAACGTCATTCGTTATCTTTGGATGTCTAAAAGAAATGTTCCTCATGGCTGTTGTGATTAGGCTGCGTTTAGATAATTTCAAAAACGTAATTTTATTAAGTCCGACAGTGTCGTCGGAAAACTTAAAATTTCAAGTATCTTTAAATTTATTGTAAGTTCGATATTAGCTTATTAATCATTTTTGAAAGAGTACGTTAGTCATCAGATTTATCAAAAAAATTCGGTTTGGAAATTCGTTAATCTTATTATTCATTCCAATTCGCGTCGATTTGAAAAAGATTATGTTTGAGGTGAATAAAAATCCGTTTGCTTTTGCATGAATCGTTATCTAACAATGCAGAAATTTCTCGTCCATTTTAGTTGGATCAAAGCTCTGGCGCTATTTTCTAAAGTTCGTAGTTGTTGTACCATTATTACCATAACCGTCAGAAAACTCGATACAATTTATGATCGTTATCAATTGTGGTATGTTACAACTATCCGAGTTATTCGCGACGAAACGTCTAATTTCACGCCATGGAATTTAGTATACCGAACGGACTGAACTACTTTTGGGGCTCATCTCTCTTCTCTGAAGGGTTCAGTATCGTACGCTCGTGCTTGTTTCGTGGAGTGAGTAACGGCTGAGGTAACCGTTCTCACTGGATTCTACATGTATCGCGTGAATATACGTGTACGAATAATAAACCCTGAATATAAGACCGAATGGACGACCGCCCTGAGATTTGAAACATCATTATTCACGCTATTGCTTTAATGAAAAGATCGTTAACATTTTTTTACCAGGCTCGCGATAATGATGACATTGACAAAGTCACTGATAACAATGTAAGCAAAAATACCGATAATTATGATAGCATTGATATTGAAGTTAGGTAATTTCACATTTGCATCAATTATTCCTCTCGCAGTTATTAAAAAACAATAATAATATGCGTATTAATAATCGCTATCTATCCTGAAGTGTTTGTTTCGATGTTGTCGATATGAAAGAAACAAGGCAATTTTTCTAATAGCTGATAATAACATTGTTAATCACCCAATGGCCATCAGTCAACTAATGACCATCAATCAACTGATTATTAGTTGTCAGTAACCTTCAGTCAACGACTCACATTTATATCAGTTAATTATGATAGCTAAATACGTAAATGGGAAATATTCGGTGTAGTAAAAAGAAATCCATGACTTTTACAATCGATGGCATTAGTTATCTGTATCTCGGGTATAAGTTCGATAGATGGCGTTAGAACGATGAGATTTCAATACCTAGTATATACTAATGGATGATAACAATGCTAATAATGACAAAGGCGTAAATGGTAAATTTACACTAATGAATAATAATGGTAATACTAAATACGTAAATGGTAAATTCATGTTAACGAATAATAATAGTAATAAATTTAAATACGTAACTGAAGACCGTATTTGGTTGCCCATTACGAAAAGAAACAAATTTCTGTCTCCTGTTAACAATAAACTTACGATAATCGGTTTTTTTTTGTTCGAACGGAGGATCACGTTTCTCGTATCGAATGAGTTGCTTATACGAAACATTATCGTTTTAGCCTCGTTGCATAATTCAAAAGTTGGCGCAGATCTCGTCTGGTGGTATCTTTTTATACTATGACGCGGTGTTTTATATATTCACGTTGCGTCTATGGAGCGTGAGCACCGTTAGAGCGAGGAGTAGCATAAATAACGCGTCGATAAATTACCCTTATTTGATGTGAGGGCGTAACTCAGCTGATGTCATTTCGCGTGCAAAGCCAACGGGCGCCCGCGTCTTTCCTCACCACCTTCTCGTGCACTTTTCTTGTACCGTTTTAGTTTGTATTTTTTTTTTTTTAGCTTTTATATATACGAGACGACAAATATTTTAACAGCTTTCGCTCCGCTCGTCAGTACCGAACCGGACCCCTTTTTCCTCTGCCACTCAGCGTAAACAATCTCGACTATCACGTTTAATATAATTCATTGTCGGGTAAAGCGCGATGGTAAGGGAGGATTATCTGCGTACCTGTCGTGTTAAAAGCATCCTTTTCAATGTCCATGAGGCTTTAGACACTCGAGATAAATTTGATATCTGTCCTACGAAAACCATTCTGTATTTACGTTCCGACAGTTGTCTGAAGAGAGGAAAAAAATAACCGTACGCAATTCGCGAGGTTTAGGGACGAAAAACGAAACCTATGTTATTGCGGATATTTCGGGAAGTAATTTTCATTTTCAGGAATTCACGCAGTCGAAAACAGGGTTGATTTGGATTAATTAAGTTTCGTGAATCAATTGTTGAAGTTTTTCATTCAAGCGAGTATATTTTTTGACATGATTTTATGTTTAAGCGTTATCAGTGAAAAACTATACTAATCACAATAGTTCGAAGAACTATTGGCTCATTTATATAGCTCGCTCATTAACGATCATCAATAGGAATTCTCGTAATTTTTCTTCCTACGCATCTAATCATTTACAGTTAAAAAAAAAGTCACCGTCCACGCTTTTGTCAAACAGACGTATCACAATTGTTTCATTTCTAATTTCCCCTTAAGCGTGTCTAGGGGGATTCATATTTTTCCGGGTTAGTTCTTAGAGGCAAGATCCCATCAGAAGACAGAGACAAAAATAACGGGGGATGGGAGTTGGACGATTCAATTTCTTCTATCGTCTCCTCATTCTCATTATACCCAAAGTACATTTCTGTAGATATTGGTCGTGGAATTGTCGCAGTGTTCTGGAAAAAAAAGACACTCCGAAGGACCAAAAAACTTCGGTTGGAAAAACATATCAGTATACGCGTACACATATTTACTTATACATATATATATATGTGATACACTTTTGTCTGCGTTAGGAAACGTAGAAAAGTATACCGTCAGCTTTAATGAGCTTCATGAGGCAACGGTTTACTGAGCCGGGAAAAAGGCGATTCGATGCCTCCGAATGAGGGAGTTCTGTGCACGAGCGTCTTCAGTGTCTTGCCGTAGCGAAGTGAAAATCATGAAAAAATAAAACAGATCAGACCAAATGGCAGACAGGACTGCCTCTGTTGGCGGGTTCACGGGAGTTTTTCCGTCTCCGGCTGTCTGTCCCTCCGAGGTCTTTTCTCCATCTCACTTTCTTACTCGCGCCTACGCTCTCGCAATGAAATAATACGTACGAGAGAGCTGGAATATATTCATCATGAGTTTTTTCCCATTCGCTGCGTACTCTACTCGGCTCCATAAGACGACGGTCACTGAAGAGGCTTTTATATGGACCCTGAGAGGAGTCGTCAAAAGATGAGATGCGAAAAAAGGGAAGGAAAAAAACAGAAATGGAGAAAAAATAAACGCGTAAATAGAGAGAAGGAGAGTGGGAAATAATTGAAAAAAGAAAACGGAGTAAAAGAAAAACAACGGAGGGAGGGATTGAGAAAAATATTCCGTCTGTTGTTCATTCTAATATTCTAATTGATTGAACTATCGAGCTACGCGAATATAGGTAAAAGTTGAGATAAGGATTGAAAAACAAATAAAAAAGACCTCTACGAGCACACACAAATAATTTAACCAAACAAATAATTTATATTTTGTTAAGTGGGTGACCGGGGTACGGCGCTCTTGTATTATACGTCTTATTCTGAATATACAATGTTATCTATTTAAAAAATTCTTGGGAAAGCACGAACAACAAAATAAAGCAAAATTAACAACAATTTTTTGTTAATTTTACTTCGTTTGTACAAATAATCTGTCGCCTTCTGTACTTAAAGCTGTATACATGCAGTTGTCACTCGCTTTACATACGTAGAGTTATTTTATTTTTATCGAAGGATCATTTGAAAAAAAAAGGTTTATAAAAAAGTTTTTTATCCGGCCACGTATATAATTCCACAAAAAGCCGCTATAGAACATTCAACGTGAACAAAGCCAAAGTTCAGTGCACACCTGTTTCAAGCATCGAATATGCGAAAATTTTGAGAACTTTCAATATAATAGTTGTGGTTTTTATTTCGCCAATTTTCGTATCAACTTTTTTTTTTATTTGATAGTACACGCGTGTGCAGATTTATGCAGCGAGCTTAGGGGGCTTCGACCAAATTTATCTCAGACAAAGGGGAAATTGAATTTTCATTCCACTCGGAAGTTGAATCGCTCGAAAATTCGATATATGATTTTTCGACCAAGCAAACAAGTAAACGCCTCAATTGTTCAACATTTACTAATACGGGATAATTCATCCACGTTCCACTAATTCGTCCAACTATTTTTCACGTATATTTTATTTCTTTTTGTTGGTTTTTTTCCACCAGTTGAAAAAAACTTTTCGAGCAGGGAATGGAAAAGCTTTGTGGGAATATGCAGGTATTCCTGTACCTGACGGAGCAGTAGGGGCTTATTATACATGTAACTGCAAAGCCTTCCTGCCTTTTAACTTCAACATTTTTTCTCTTTCTACCCAGTTCAGTTTCCGCACGAAGAGAGAACTTCCAGTGAGTCGAAAGTGGAAGAGCGAGAGTTGGCGGTGGAAGAGGGTGGAAAAGTCGAACGAGGGTTGGTCAGTAACCTGAAAAACTTTGAAACCCGTTGTACAATTCCCTCGTAATGCTAATAAGAATGATAATAGAAGGGTTGAGATGGCAGGAACTGAGAGGTATATCATGATTTTTCGGTTCTATACAGCTGAGCTCGTTTAGCTCATAAACTAGACTGGAGAGCAGTGGCTAGCCGTTTTCTCGAGGCTCCCGTGTGAATTACCGCTGCGAAGAAGAAAATAATGTAAGATGATGTTGCCTAAGATTACCGGGCTCGCCTTCCAAAATTAAATTATAATGAAACCCGGCCCTGGAATCGTGGATATCGGTGTGTCAGTGAGGCCAATGGACTCCTCATGCTTTACCAAATGTCACCTCGATTCCATTTTCCCTGCTTGCCCGTTTGCCTGAATTAAAGTGGGGACCCGCCATCGTTAAACGTCCTCCAAATAAACCATCGAATAAGTAAATATTCGTGCCGACGATATATAGCGAGATTCTTGATATCCTACGTAGATTCAAGCACTATTTCATCGCTCGGATAAGAAAAACCGCTTACGTTCCATATTCGCTCCTGTAAAAGACTACGTATCGAAACCCATGGATAATAATGTGAAATCGTTTATTTGCAGGAATACTCGAGAGTTTGAGAGTTGAAGCTTGAAGTTTATCCACTGGAATGGTTCGACCGAATGAAATCTTATTTTACTTCTGGAAACGGAATTAAAACAAGATTTCATTTGAAGCTATGACGAACAGTACCACGTGACACATGAGTAAGAGAGAGATAGTCGAATCATTTTAAACCGCGATTTCTTAAGAATAAAACGTTTTTATCGAGAACGGCTACCGGAGAGCCATCGGTGCCATCGTCCTGAATGCACACAACAAATTTCGTAACGATTGGTTCAGCCGTTTGACAGAATAGTGGTTTTAAAACTTCGAAGTGGACGGAGGCGTGTTCGTCATGCCCTTAATAATTAGAAATATAATTACGCCAGGGATCGAAGAGAAAACAAATTTAAGATGGCGATCGTTTGAAACAAAAATTCACCTGATTTTATTCGTAAACTTTGATGACGGGAAAAATAATAATTTTGCATTGTTCAAGGTGGGGACGATAACGAGATATGCACTGCAGGTCTATAATAATTTTTGCGTTATTAGGGCGAGCTCTTTCGAAGTTCGTTGCCCTATTTGGTCAATCCTATTCTGGTCTCGTTTCTCCGTGATTGAATAGGCTTCGAACCAAATCGTCAATTGTATTATACTCAATATTTTTAGAACACAGAAATGTCCATCATTGAAAATTAATCCGGAATATATTTAGCAATGTCAGTTTGTAGCACAATTTGCAGATTACTGAACGTTTTTCAATTCGCGGTAATACCTAGAGCGTCTCGATATAGCTGTATACAAATAATTGATATATTATTATTCTATCACGAATCATCGTGTCTTAATTTTTTATGCAGTTTCCAGACTTTCCAATATTCATCTAATAATACCTTAGGGAAATGTAAATTAATAATACGGATTAAGAAGGAGCTCTATTTTATGATTTCTTATATTCTCATCTTGTTTCTTGATAAAAACTATTTTTGTTTGCCTGGAAAACGATTTTTGCGAAAGTTAAAAAGTTCTAAATTATAGAAAAACAATTTCCATCGTAAAGAGAACACGAGCAGTAAACGAAGCAAGAATTTAGTGCTCCGTGTTCTTTCACATGTTGAAAAGTAATCTTCCCTGCCACAAGGGACGTCTGTTATACTTCACAGGTGGAACAAAGGGGCTCTGAACACTTAGCAAGGATAAGCTCATCGATGACGTCGTTCCATTGCCCCCTTTATTTTCGTTGCGATAAATCTTCATGAAAATGCAGCAGCGGGTCTTCTCTGTGAGTGCGGAATTCCGATTTGGCCTGTGTGTTATATGTACATCCATACATGGGCATTCACGTGTATCTGGAATATTTAACTGCACGAACAGCAGTTAATCCAATCGATTCGATATTCAGTCCGAATTGTCTGAGCTCGGGCGACTTTGTGGGTAGGTCGATCTATTCGTGAAACTGGAATGCTTTATATACAGCCTGTGTGTCCACTCTTTATGTATGTATATACAGGGTGTCCCATGAATTCACGTCCAAAGGTAAAATTTAAACGATTTATATTGAAGGTTATCCAGGAAACCCGCGCGTGCGTTCAGCGATTTTTCGTATTTCAGGCGTTAGAATTATATTTCATGATTTACTTTAATTGTTTTTGCTCGACCTTTGTATTAATTTTTTTTTCGTACAGTGAACGTTTGTGTATATTCCTTTTTTATGATAATGGATTGGCATGATGTCAAACACTGCCAAAAAAATTACGGTTTATCTAGGCCTTGTGGAACACGATTGTAATTTAGTTGAAAGTTAAAAAGAAAAATAATATAAAAAGTAGGGTCCAAAAAATGGATTCAAAGAAAAATATTAAAATTGGAATGTAAATTTGCCACCCTGTATATACACAGACCGTAAGATCCGTATGTTTTACATCGCACCATATTTTACATCGGTTGTACTGACAGCTGAAACAAAACTTGTACGATGTGCCTCATGTATATATCAAAGTGTCTCACCCTCTTTTCTTTTGTACATACATTTTCGTTGACATTCCACGTATGGTGTTCATTATAAAATGAACAGGGAAAAAATTCTTCGGTTTAAACTAGAGATAAATAGCTCGGGTTGGATATATCTCATAAATTTGTCACCTTCTATTGAATTATTCGAAGTACCAATTTATTGAAACGGAAACTACGAAGAACTCCAGTTTGTCATTATAAATTACGATCATTATATAAATAACTTTTTTCACATTGTTTTTTTCGATGATTTTTTTTTGACGTCTTGCTTTGCAATGAAGCTAAACACTCGTTCAACTCGTTTGGTCGTCATCGAATTTATGAATATGTTTATTTAATGACGTTAAGTCAAGGATGGCGAGCGTTGCTCATCAGTAACGATTATTCATGAAAAATCGCTGAAGTACTATTCTCCCCATATCCGCCCCCCCCGTCCCTTCAAATATAAGTACTTCATCCCTATATTAATACTTAATTTTTAGGAGATGAGAAGGGAAAGAAAAGAACCCTCGCCGAGGCTGAACACGGTTTTTGAAAGCGCACAGCTCTCGAGATGGTATCTGCAGCGTTTTAATCTGCTCCGGCAACTTTTCGACCCCGCTCGACCTCATTTCAAGAGTGCTTATATATACTCATTAAGAAACGTGAGATTCCATACACCATACCGCGTCAAATGACTCTGGTCAATAGGGTCGTTAGTCCTTCATTCGTGCCTAAGGCTTTTTTACAGCCCACGAGTGCTTGGGGTTGCACTGATGAAAAAAAAGAAGGAAATTCAAAATTCCTTGGTGTTTTGACTCTTTTGTAAATACGTAGGAGCCTCCATCGTTCACTCCGAATACCTTCCAACCTTCCCAGTATTTTACGACACAATCCTTTTTTCCTTTAGTCCACAATTGTCACTTCATTATTTCCGGTTCTTGAACATTCCCTTTCTGAACTTTACCTGCAGTCATTTTTTTTAACGCATACTTTAGCCAATGTGATTCGGTGCTAACAGAGAAAACAGTATCATTTGGATAAATTGAATTGTTCGTTTACAGATGGCTGACATATTGTGTTTGGATACTAAAATATTTGCTAACTCTACGGATCTCTTTGGTTGGATTTAGGGACATGTAGAAGATCAACATAAGCTCGCAAACTTTATAATCCAATTTTTCTCGCGAAAGAAAAATCGAGTTTCAGGCTGTTTAGAATCTCCACATGTAGAACTTGATGGTGTTATTTTACATTGAAGAAGATTATTCTTCGGAAAATCTACAATATATTCAGGTGTCATTTTTACCAGCATCTCAACTGATATTCGTCACAATAAAAAATACTCGTTTTCCAAGCATTCGTTTTCAGCAGGATTCGTTTGAACGTTCCATAAGTTTTCGTAATCCTCTCCCACGTGGATTACAGTTTGCGAACTTAATTGGGTCTGGGCAGCGCGCTTCTGGTCTCCGTACACAAGGTAAATTAGTCATACGAAAGTTTCGAATCGGATAGTTGTGGCGCCGCGGATAGATCCGAGGCTTATGTTTGACGGTGACGAAAATCATGGATTTCGAAAGATTGGTAAAGGCTTATACGTTATTCGCGACACCCGGCTGGCAGTTTGTAGAGGTTTCAACTAAACTCTGTTGTGAGTGATATCGGTGTCTCTACGAGATAGTATATATCGAGTTTCGAGAGGATTAAATTCGTAGGGGTGTGCGCGCGCGTCAGGAGCGACGTGATACCACGTAGCTGGGCAAGGGGGAAGAATGGGGTTCGAAGACGAGCACTGACATGCTAAACAAAGGAGGAGCAATCGTGGTATGGAGAACGGCGCGTAAAGTTCTCGATCTTAGAGAAGTGGCTTCCAGTTACACATGGCATTTGAGCCAGTTCGCCCGAGGCTTCTAATCCTCAGGGACTTAGTGCTACCGATGTTAGCTTGCTGTTCGCTTATTAGTGCGGAGACACGTTTGGAGTGAGCTGAGAGATATACCGTTTTCCTGCCAGCATACGTTCATCACTTGCTAAATCTGCGCTCGTCCATCGTAGTCTTTCCTATCTGGCTGTCCATCTGCCGTTCCGTTTTTCCAGCTGTTCATTTGTCTGTCTATCCAAGTCTTTCTGTCCATCTGTCTGTCCGTCTGTCCATGTGTCCGTCCATTTAGCTTGTCATGCGAATGAACCAGCGCCTGGACTTTCCAGTAGTCCCTCCCTCCCCCCTTCTCTCTCTCTCTCTCAAATGCCTATCTTTCCAGCTCTTTCTATCGACGAACGTGAATGGGCTTGTACCCAGATTTTCGAGGTTTCCGTGGTCACCGGGAACTCTGGTGATTTTGTCATGTCCGTTTGGTTCAGAACAGTCAAGTCCCACCTCTTTGTTCCAACGGCTTTGCGGTCGTAAAGTCTGAAATAACTTCCGAAAGCATTCAGCCACCGTCGTTTGAAGCATTTTGCAATCTTTTGTTTGTTTTTCTGTTGGGAGGGATCAATCAGTGGAGCCCTGAGCAGGGAGACATTAATGTTGGAAATTGGGAACGTCGATTGTTTTCGTGCTTTTTTTTCACCCTTCAACCGGTCTCGTCGTTGAATTGGCTCGGATGGAGTGGCTCTCAGGATTTAGCGCAATATTAACACCGCATAGTTTTTGTGTGAGTGCGTGGGTGGTTGTTGTTTTTTTTTAAAGAGACCTCTTCTCGTCTGTTAAGCTTTCACGCGGATTGCCACGAGCTTCCAGCAGGGAGGTATATCTTTGTTTCGCGCTTTAGCCTGTCAAGGAACATGGATGAAAAAGACTGGACGAGAGGGAGAAAGAAAAAGTTGGGTGGAGTGAAGTAGGAATGAAGAGAGGGAAACGGGAAAGAATGCACATGGCAGTGAAAGATGAAGAATCCGATGGAGATATGAAAACCCTGGCGAGCAGTCTTGGGGTACCCAGCAAGATTTGCTACCTCGGAAATATATGCTTATGGAGCTTTGTCTTCCTCCCTCCCTCCTCCCCAACTGCCCCTCGTGAGTACTTTGGTTTTTCAACCCTCTGCTTGCCTCTCGCCTCCTCTGGGCTTTCCTATCTTTGGTTTCCTCTTTGACTCTTCCTCTTTCACCTACTTCCTTGCTCACCCTTTATCCCTCTGGTCTCTCCACCACCGACATCCTCAAACTGGAATATGTGAGAGGGCTCGTAAAGCACATCCATATACAGCACATACATATATAATGTTCATTGTATATGCATGATGTTTCTTTCGGGTCTGAGAGTACACAAGCTGGTCCACCGAAATATGTGATATTCGACCCCCATAAACGAACTCCCACTTTGCACTCGAAGAGCTTTCGATCGTCTACCAACTCAATTATCTCGTCTACCACGTTTCGTCTCGGAAATAATGTTACTCGGTTTCATCACACTTCTGGATCAATTTGCCAAGATATGGGACATTCTTGCTTTTCATGTAACGATTATCGAGGAAAATCGTGATGGAAAACTTTTACCTGATAGAGGCCACTGTATTTTTTTATGTTGGTTACCTGAGGAACTCGCAGCACAGGTAAAGCCTACGAAAATTCGTTTTTTTTTGTCGGTGACTTAAAATTTGTTTACTCCCAATCAAAGTTCGCTCCTAGATCAGCCCAATTTGAAGAAATTGGGGTTGAAAGTATATAAATAAATATATCTCGATAACTAATAGCCCGACGAAAAAAAGTTTCAAACAAAAGTTATTTGGAATAATAAAACAAGGGTAAAGTTATATAACGTCCAATCCCCTATCTTCAAAAATAAGGGCACAAAACGGCCTATCTTGAAAACCATTAGGCACTTGGAGACCAGGGTGAGTCGGCTGGGTTACCCATCCGGGTTTACAGTAAAACTTATACTTCGTACTTGTCGTGACAACGTCTCGTTTTCCCTATACGCCATTTTTCGTTATGGAGCCCGATAAGAAAATAACTTCTGGTTTATTTCAACTCGCAGCTCGCTTAATTTTTTTCGTTTTCTTCGTTGCTCCCGTATAAACAGTGGATTCGGACTGCGTTTCGCGCGGAGAAATTGTGTCGCTTAAGTTTTAATGGATTGCGTGTTCAAGGTGTAAGTGTAGAAAGTGAAGTAGCGATAAGGAGTCTCCACTTGCGTTTTATACGAGCGCAGTGTCACTTAATTTCAATGGTGATTATTGGCTGATGACGACTTTATTCTTTGGGTTTATTTCGTAGCCTTTTCGTATAACCATTTTTTAAAAGTCATAGCTTAGAAATTCTGACAATTTTCAAATAAATATGAAAATTGTCAGAATTTCTCGAATTTAATTTGAAACCCTGAAAGTTCTAAGCCATTTTGACGTTCCCACAAAGCCTTGATTCGTTGGTGAAACAAAACGATTTTTAGTAACTTACCAAAAATAAGTTTCAATTTCCTAGGGTATGCCAAACGATATTTTCGTGAGAAATGATAAATGTAATATCCTAAATGAAAAGAAAAACGAAAAAACAGAACGGAAGCTCTGAAATTCCACGGTTAAACAGCTGACATTGATGGCGACCCTATCTGCCATATTTTCACCCTTAACACATACACGTACACAACGCGGAAATATATTGACGAACTGTGAACGGAGTGAAAATATCGCAATGCATAATTCACACACCAGTCACGAATATCCGATTTTGTATGTGTTTTCATGAAAGATATACACGCACGAAAAGACTCACCCGCTTCGTACGTAACGGGCGGCCGAGTTCACTGGCCTTTTCACCAACCACCTTTCCGTCGAGTTTCAGCCTCACAGATTCGTAATATCGCATCGTTTTAAAAGTGAACGAACGTTTCTACATGTATTTCATACGTGTGTCCGGATATATGTACATACATATATATATTTACCTGTATCCGGGATGTGATAGATATATGTATACAGGGTGTCCCAAAAATCAGCGATAGTATTGAAGCTGGTGCTAGGCCAGTTGGTGATGAATCAGCATAACCGAATATGGCCTCGAAAGTGTCATAGATGTCGCAATTTTCGTACTTTTTGGGATTTTTTTTCGAATGGTGTCATAGTTTTCGAAATATTCTTACTTTTTCGACACATTTTCGAAAAAGTACTATAATTATCAAAATCATAAAGTCATCATGAGTTTATATGTCGGAATCTGAACTATAATCGTTGACTTTTGAGCCACCCTGTACGTATGAACGAAAGGGTGCGAAAATGAAGGAAAATTCTTTATTTCCACTAGTAGACGAGGCTGCACCGCACGAAGTGCCTTTCCATGCATACATTATTATGACACACTTTATAGTTAATGGTACCATGAAAATAGAACATTCCGTATTTGACTGTGCATCCAAACGTGTGTGTCCATGTTGATCACGTCTGTGGTACGACCGCATACTATCTTTGTATCGACCAATCGTATTTTCTGTTGTGCCTCGATGCTGGGGTTACCTCGAAAGAGGGGGGGTCGATGATCGATCGTTCTATCGATTATAAAGTTTTCCTATATTCGGTATTCCACTCACGGAGGCATCTTTCAAATCAGTTTCGTTGAAAGGTCGGGATAGACCGTAATATTGGAAAGGGAAAGACACCCTTCTTATCAAGATATATTGAGGGTTTTTTTTTCAACCCTCCTGTCAGACAAATTTGCGAGTCGGAGTCGTGCGAATTACGAAAGACACCTCAGACTTTCGAAACAATGTTGATGTTATGGGAATTTCGAATCGACTGAATGGCGACGACGAACTTTTTTTTACTAGATTCATGTGGAATGAATGAGAAAGAGAAAATTTGTACTAAACTTTACATATTTGTACTTAAATTTACTTAAATTAAACATTTACAAATTAAAAATGTTTGTAATAGTAGAAATAATGGAAAAACGTAGGGTCCAAGTCTAGTTTGTCTCGTCTGATGTGCCTAAAAGTTCTCTTTTTGGAATAGACCAGGAATATCACAAACTATTTTGCTTTGATGAACGATTTTTATTTATTTTTCAATCACTCGAGACAATTAAACAATTTATTGTAATCGCTATTGCTTTCGTCGTCACATCGTAAGTTGATGTTAATAATTTTCATAAGAGACGATCAACGCGAAAACCAGTTAGGAGAGCTAACAGTTCCTCAACGTTTTCCGAAGTTATTAGTTCTACGAATGTGCGGAGCATCAAACTAATTTAATAATCGGTCTTGGCTCGTCAGACCAAGAGTTGTTCTTCCCAAAATACGTTACGTTAGACAGAATTCCAAGTAGTTCAACTCGTTGTTCCGTACAGTCCTAAAAGGTTGCTTTTTGCGGACCTAATAAACTTTGTGTTCTGGAGAATGAGTCCGCAGTTATTACTTGTGAAGATTTCTCACAGAGAAAAGGAAATAGATATTACGAGTCAAAATGCATTCACAGAGAGAATATAAGGGCTGAGGTTAATTTTGTTTCGAAAATAGAATTGACAGTTGTATTTGTTACTCAGACGATCGATACTCATTTCGCATCAAACGAGAATAAAAGCAGCTGTGTTTAAGAATAAATTGTTAAGACGATTTTTATGTACATTTTCATATTGACTTTATGAGAAAAATGTTGCATTCAATTTTTGACAAATTTTTGTATTGGAGTTTTTAAGAAATTGTTATATTACATTTTTAAAAAATGTTTGCATTAAAGTTTGGACAATATTTTTAATGTGAATTTTTATATTTAATTTTATTTAAATTTAATACATTTTCAACAAAATTTTCTCGATAACGAATTCACAAATTAGAACAAATATAGCTGTTATGAATTTGAAATATGAATGGAAATAGCTGTATTGATAATTTCAGAGAAAAATAATTTTTTCCTCGTCTGGTGATATATAATTCAACTTATCGGACTCTGCTTTTTTTCATTGGAATTGAAAAACGGTATTCCAGATACCTGGAATATCTTTTTTGGAGACCTGAAGCTGTCGGAAGTCCCTCTTGCGAAGGTGGCCATAAAAAATTAATAGTCCGGTTGCTTGCTATTTCGAATGCACATATTTGCCAGGTTTATCAGCGCGAAAGTGGAAATGTATGGATATTTACTCGGGTCATGTTACCTCAAGCTGCTGTTTATGATCCAAGGTACTTTAGGGTACCGTGGAGTGAATAAGTCTTGTCCACTTCAAACAGCTTGAATATTAGCGAAATGTGGAGAAAGAGGAAAATGGTGAGGTCCGGCCTTCGTCCAGTACGAAGAGGGCGTCGAGTTTAGATTTCGGTTAAACAACGCAAACTACTGCTATTTCAAAACTACGAAGGACTTCGAAGAGAATTTCATAGGTATGCGTGGAGGGAACACTCGATGGAAATACAGTACGCAAACAAACCCAAACAAACCCAAACACCTCGAGTGTACTCGCTTGAGCTTCCAATTTTCCAAATTTTTAAGGGTTTCCATGAAGTTTACGTGCAATATCCAACTTTTTCCACTTTTATTGTTTACCAGTCTTTCTCCAGGTGCCCAGATCGTACTGCAAGCCCATATTCTCCACTGTCTGGTTATCCGCCGATTTTCGAAAGTCTTGAAAATCTAAAATGACTGGGTGTCCCCAGTCATTTTATCTAACTACTTTAATCCTCTTCTACTCGTATTTGCCATTTGCCAAAAGTTACGGAAAAACTATGGAACACCTGAAAACGTTGCGGTGAAAAAAGAAGCGGTTAAATCGCAATTGGATATTAGCGTCTAAGCTGGTGTGCGATTGGACGATCATCCCGATTATCGGCCCGGATAAAGTCTGCCGCGAGAGAGTTGAACACGGGTCAGAAGGCTTCCTTTACACCACATTTTCAAACGGATTTTTAAACTCCGAAAAAGCTGGAGGTTCATTAATGATTACTTAGTATTTTTATTGACTGAAGTTAATAAAACAATAAATTATTAATTAATCGTTGTAGTTTAATTATTTTTACATTTTAGTGTACTTTTATCAAAAGTCAATTGAAACATTTTTTATTTAATATTTCTTTTATTCTTATTTTTTGTTTACGTTTTAATGTACTTTTTCGGATATAAAATAATGAATCATTAAATAACCATCGTAGTCTGTTTAATTATTAAATGTAGTGAATCTGACGTTTTTATGTACTATATATTTTGAATAGCAAAATAATGAATTACTAAGTAATCATCTGTATTCTACTTAACTATGTTACATTTTTTAATGTACTTTTTCATCATAAGCTGATAAATAATTAATAACCGCAATTTTATTATTTTTCTTTAATTTCAACGTACGTTTTTTAAAATTCAGTCAAATATGTATTTCCTTTCGTATTTGTAAAACTCTTTTCAATATGCAGAGATGAACGGTAACATTTGTGCATTTTCATTTCGTTTCGTATTTTTCAGCGAGGCACGACCGGTGCTAACTCAACGTTTCTACTAGGTGTTTTACAAAAATCGATTTCCACCCGGAGAACCAGCCAGCCTCAATTCAAATCGAGAACCGGTGTATCTTATTCAGCCCCAGCGTTTATCTCGCCCCTCACCCCATGTCTGCGCCGCCACGCACTTTGGTTCACTCAAAGCTTTGAAGGCTCGTTTCGCAAGTTGGTGAGGTGTGCGCGGAAGCGCGAATATTTCTACATAAACGCATAAATTTATTACGTACGAATCTCACTACCCCACATCCCTCCTTCAAACCCACCCTCTCCCCTGCTCCGCGGACAATTTTTTTCGCCCTCGGAAAGGGGCGCCGAGACGTCCTCGCGAGGGTTTTTACCCATGTATGGTTATTTATGAATGAACCCTTTGCGGTCGGTGTTCCCGCAGCGGAGACATTTTTAAATCGTCGCAGAAGTCGATAAAAATTAATTAATTAATTTAAAAAATAATTAATCACTTCGAGATTCGATGTTTCCGGTCGACTTACGACATAACAATGTACGAATGTTCAGGTAAATTAAATCGAATTAAATTGAATTAAATTGAATTATATCAAGTTAAAATTTAATCTGCCGACCTTTTCAGACCTTTTTGACGAAGTGACAGTTTTCGTATTTCGAAGCGACGATCCACGAGACGAAAGGTACGAATTTATTTTTCATCCCGGCCATACCGAACGGTTGCTTCGATTATGTCACTCAAGTACCATCGCGTGTGACATGCTGGCTTTGCGTACGGTATCTACTAGAATAGAACATTCGTAGATATGAATTTAGTCATCCTCGTATCAGGATTTTATTCGGCTATATGCGGGATAACGAAAATACCGTATCGTTCTATTCTTGGTGGGGAGAGCGTTTGATTTGCCAGGTATTATCGGAGGACCGCATGTCAATATCAATTTTTTGTTTTGATGGATCCTTGTTATCATTCTTGTCCATCAAACCCAATTCTTTGATGGGTGCTCGTTATTTTTATCCATGAACACCAATTTTGTGCATCGATGGACGGATCTTGCGTTATCATTTTTGTCCACAGTAACACATTTTTTAGATATGTAATTCAATTGAATGAAATAATCTTTTAATTTACACATAAAAAAAAAATTGGGCTTCCGGTTCTTTGTATTTGTAAATAAAAATTTATTGAATAAAGCTCGTTATCATTCTTGCTTATTAAACTTAATTTTTTAATCCGTGGATATTTGTTATAAAAATATCATTAAACTAAATTATGGCATATACAATAAAATGAAATAAAACTCATTTTTAATTTAAAAATACAAAAAAATATGATTTCTCATTCTTCGTACTTGTAAACCAAATTTTGTTGAAGGATGCTTATTATTAATTTTCTTGATCAAATCCTATTTTTGCATTTATGGATTTTCATAATCATATTTGTTCATCAAATCCGATTTTTTGTATTGATGGACGGCGATAGTAATTCTGTCTCTCAATTCCTATTTTTTGTATGGATGGTGGGACGACCATAACTGTTCACAATGAAATAGTAGCGACGAATTACAGATGACAAAGCGATCGCGTTACGTAGGGTACGTGTAACTTTGTGAATATCCATAGCAATGCTCCCTTTTGTTAACTCCGATTGGCTATCGATCGATCAGTGAAACCTTTGTTGCGCAGCTTCGAAATATCACTCGCGAATAAAAGACGATGATTAAGAAGCCTTTGCCGGGTTATAGAACGTGTGAAAATGTGTGAAAGAATTTCAATAGCCTATTATTATTTTCGCAACGATTGTCATTTTTTTCTTTCTTTGTGGTAAGTATAAAAAAGTATTGAGGTAAGTGTCTTGGTTCGACTAAAATTCTGTTTGAATTTCATTGTGACTATAAATAATCATATATTTTATTATCAATATACAATGATATTATATATAATAATATTAAAAAATAATAATGATTATATATTGTATTATTTATTTCTCGAGCTCTTATTTATAATCACGTACAGGTCTTTGTAAATAATACCTTTTTCATTTTCCACTTTTGAGCACATTAGAAACAAATCTTGTTTTTTTTAATATTTAATTTATCGGTAAATTATTTTCCTCGGATTATTTTCGAAGTCCAACGTCACTGAATGTACGAGTTATAGTGACTGTCCTGTACAGTCGAACTTTCTCCTGCGCGTGTGATGTTCGTTATTAGGGGTCTAATTGGTATCGCAAGTGAATACCGGTACGCGAAGATTACGCGTTTATGGAAGTTGGTGAATAGTGAGGAACCATGAGTGGTATATGTTGCAAGGGCGAAAGAGCTCGAATGTTACGACAGCTTACGAATGGAAATTACGTTAATTTGCCGAGTTGCCTTACTTCGACTTTACGACCGCTGGTGGAAATAATTTCAACACTCCCTTGATAAAATTGATGACTAACGGTGGTACGGTGATCGTCCCTTTCCTGTGGCATGGTACTATGAACTTATGGACGAAAGGTATATCGTATTTGTTTGGGTTTGATATTTTTGGTATTCAAAGAGCTTATTTGGCTGCTTGCAAAGAATATTTCTGGCGCTTTGGTCATAGATAATTAAGAGATCGAATAAGTGTTGAGTTCTTATCAAAGGAGCATATAATCTCTTCGTCTCTTCCCGACTGCTTTTGGTTCTCTCCAACTCTGACATTGACTCTCCAAACTTGATTAATATTTCAGAACACGTAGAATATCGACATTACGGCGAATATTTTCGAAATCCTTTTTACCATCAGGAATAAACTTTGCGTTGAAACGAAATCGAGCATCAGTCTTTGTGGAATTCATAGAGACAAAGGTTGATGCTTTTATTTTACGACGAGAATGTTTCATCATTGAGAAAAGACGGTTTAAGAATGTCGCCCATATCCCACTCACGCGTCACGTGGTACATGTTCATCTTAAGTCCCAATATCTCGAGAACTGTATCTCGTCGCGAAAAATCCTTTTCGGGGTTTTCTTAGACTATTAAAAGAACGGTTCGAGTAAAATAACAGCTTGATCGGAGTAGGGGGGAGGGAGCTACGGAACTTAGCCGTAACTTGTCAAAAGTGTGCGCGAAACGTCTGAAATGAACTGTCAAGCCTGCCAAAAAAGCTAGCTTTATTTTTGCAGCTTTACTTTTTTCGGACGCGGAGCAAAACTTAACCGCGCAATTTTTAGTTTTATTTGACTCGCGCAAGGATTCCCGGGCTTTCGAAATATCAAATAGCACGGGCGCATTGTTGCAGGGTCGGTGAATTCCGCAAGCCTCCTCTTGGCACGGCGGAGTTCATCTCAGGGAGTTGGAAGGGTCAGAGAATCCGAAAGGGACGCCGGAGAATCCGAAGTTTCAAGGAGCCCAAGCGCATGGGGTTGTATCCGGGGGGAGGGGTGGGGTTTTCGAGTAGTGGAAAGCTGGAAGTCTCCGGGACTCTACAGGGGGTAGGTCTCCATGAAAGGAGTGAGAGAAATGGAAAAGGGACGCCCCTGTTGCAAACAGTTTCTATGTTGGCCACAATCCCTCTTATCACCAAAGACTACTGTAATTCCACAAGTACGAAGAACACTTCAGCCTGTAAACGTGGCCCGTGCACTCAACGGCCTTTATGCAGATTTATCTTTACTAAGTATATAGGCCCGAACCATTCAGAGACTTGTTTATGTACATACAGTTATACACAAGTACGTATATTTATTTATGGTTCAAAGTGCATTATGAACTGATTGCTGTGTTTGAAGGGAATTTACCGTTCCGGAATAGTCGAGGACGGAAAGAAGCACCTTTCAAATTAAAAATCATCTCAAGCGCTCCTCTAATTAAATGACTGTGCAGTCACTATCCGCAAAAAAGAAAGAAATATTCTACGAGAAAAAAGAATAATAACAATAATAATAATGAATATTTTAATCATAAAAGGATCGAAATAATCACCACCTGACAAATGAAAAGCTGTTTTATTTGTTTTTCAATGGAAATTTTTCATTCATTCGTTCATTCATCGATACTACACTAAATATCAAGACATTCTTTTATTTTTGTCTTCAGTTTTGTTGTTTTCAGGATTTCAAAGTTCTAAAATTCGTTCTTCTTTCAGGAGGTCTTATGTTCGAAAATAAATGTGTCCCTGTCGATGGGTATGGCTAGGTGAGCGTGTATACAAAGTGCTGTCGATTCGTCGGACAGTACTGGACAATAAAGCGAGATGATGATTGCGCTGTGTCGTGATAGTTGGTTGGGTATTCCGTGGAACAATCGAGAGACCGACGAGAACTAGAGGGAATAGAAACCAGCCGATACACAGCCGAGAGAGAATTGGGTCGTTCGATAGGAAAAATTGAAACTCACCGGTGAGACTATTCGCGGTGAACGAGAGAAAGAGCATCAAGCTGTAAGCGGACTCTCACGGGTCTGACGCAGATTGTCGTTACTCCTTGCGTGACGCTCCCCTTTTATTCACCTCACAAAAACATCCAGGCCCCCTTTTTTTTAAACGTTACGATCATCCCTGCGTGTCAGGGACGTGTCCGTGGTGTCAAGCGAGACTCTCACCTGACTAAAACTCGATGGATTTCGCCTCGATCGAAAAAGGAAACGTTAAAAAACGATTGGCATTTTTCTTCGATACTACCATCGTTAAGAGAGCAGTGTTGGAGAGAGCAACGATTGCTTGATTTTTTTTTTAATCGATCTTCATGAAACCTCTGTGACGCTTTGAAAAATATCGATATTTTATTCATTTCTGGAAATACTTTACTTTTGGAAATTTGTGTAGCGATGTTTTACTTTAAAAGTATATTCGTTGAAGGATTTTGAAAGTATTTTGGTATGCATATTTTCAGATTTTATAAAATATTCGTTTCATACTTTTTAGAGTATTTTGATATACACATTTTCGAAAATATGTATGTACAGAAATGTTTTGTCTAAATATTTTTGAAGGTAATAATAAGAAGAATTTTGATAGCAGTAAATCTTTTTTATTTCTTAAGTAATTTACGAAGTTATTTGAAAGTAATGAAGAAAACTGTAAAAAATTTCCATCATTTTTTCCAGTTAGAAAATCCCCGGAGAATTTTGCCTCTCGAAAAATCGAAGAAAAATTCGATATTTTTTTCCGGTTCCTTTTAGTGCCCGAACAAGAAGATATTTCGTTTTTAACGTTTGGACGTTTTAGATATACGTTTTTGGAGAAAGGAGACTTCAAGCGATCGACGTGCTGGACGAGCACAAATCAGGATATAGCTTTTTTGGGTGGCAGGCTGTCTTTCAAGATTCCATCCGTTTTTTTTTTCTTTTTTTTATCGTCGCCCTCACTTTCTGCATCGTTCCACCACGCAATTTGTGCCGAGGACCTACTTCGCGAGAAAAGCCCCGTCTTTTCAGCGAGCCAACCCGACGAATTCCCATGCGATAACCTCGGCTCTAATAACCATATACTCGTGTATAAATATGTATATTTATATATATGTATACACCCATACATATGTTTATATGTATAGGGTGACCGGAAATTCGACCTATTCCTTGAACGGGGTCATTCTAGAGGTCATATGAAACAAATTGAGCCTCGCAAACTAGGGGACATCATCTTCCCCTAGTTCCTAAGTTATGAGGGTTTCACGATTTTTCAGAAATGTTCACTTTTCTGAAATCTAACGAATGAATAATGTCTTTCAAAAATAATGTGCACTCGAATCTCACATAATTTTATAAATAAAAAAATTTGCCACATGAGACCTTTTATTTCTGAGATTATGCAAATTTTTGTCATTTTAAAAAAATATCAGTATTCATTTATTAGCTTTCAGAAAAGTGTCAATCGGGTATTCAACATTTTTATATATTTCAGTATATGAAGTAATTAGTATTTTTTTCACATTTTAGTACATATGGTTTTGCTAATTCTAATATATGGTATATTTTTTCAATGATATGTTTTTGGTAACAGCCTCGAACATTTCTAAAAACCGTAAAACCATGGCAACTCCGTAATTTTTACTCGTAGTTGGTAGAGCCTAATTGAATTAAAGTGACCTCTAGAGTCAGCCTTTTCAAGAAATAGGACGAGTTACCGGCCACCCTGTATAAACGTCCCTCTTGCTCTCTTTCTCCCTCTCAACGGGAGCGAATATATATATATATATACACTACATTCTGATTCAAATATATATATGTATATAAATGCAGTCTACTATAGAAAATCCGCCGCTTCTTCGAGGATTTATATTCTCACCGGTATTTCGTAAGGACGAGAGTGTCTGGTGAAAAAATTTCCGTCCTACCATCGTAGTAGCCATATCGTGAAATACTAGAAATCCAGCTCGACTGCGGAATTTTCCACTGAATATTTTATTTTATAGGAGACAGCAGTACAAAAATCCATTCTTCGAACAATTCTGCAGCTTTTCCGATGCACAGGGTTCTTTCAACGATAAGGAATGCACATGTAATTAGACACTTTGATAATCAATTTCAAAATCGTGCACACACAAATATATATTGCACGATTTAGATGGAATTTTGAAGTTTCTGAATTCAATCAATTATTCAGATGTTTTTGGATTCGCTGCTGAGATGGTAAATTATTAGGTCGGATCACATTTCGACAAAAAAATGTATGTGTCGATTTTTTAAAAAATATTGTACTGGTAAAATATATAAATTAATTTTAAATAGCAGATAAATTTTTGAAATGATCAATTTTTTGATCAACCTAGTAATGAACTCAGTTATGAACCTAGTATGAAATTAATGAACTTTTACAAGATTAAATAAGACAGACGAATTTTTATAAAGTGAAATACCTAATGTTGGTGAAAGACTACTTTCTTGAAGCAATCGATTTATAAAACCGTTTACTTTTATGATTTTCATCATATCTTAAATCTTACCTCCACTCAAGTACTGGTATTTGCATATGCAGATTAATCTGCAGGTACTTTCTTTTGTCTTCTATCTAGAAGCACCGTGACCTCGTTTTTCATCTCATATTAATTGCTTCGCCTCGACATTGATTTAAAATGTGAGCTTGATTGAAATCGAATCCTCATATCTAATATTCCTTTTGCTCCACGATGCTCTAAGTGCTAAGTGCTTCTTTAGCATAAAGTCAATCTCTGATGTTGAATATTTTTTTATACAACCTCCATGAAGAAGTTTGTGCCAGCCATTAAAAGTTTATCTTTCTCGGTTGGTCGTCGTTCAATGTTTCCTATAATTTTTAGTAAATTTCTAGTACAACCAAATTATATTGAAAATCGTGAATTTTACAAATTTTCGATTTTTAACGACTGCTTTTTAATGTTTGATTTTTAATTGTTTAAACGTCAGCATTGAGGCAATGTGGAAACAGTACCGCATATGAGTGCAAGAGAGATGACAGAAATTGTTCGAGATTTCTCAACGATAAAACATTTTTAATATTAAATAAAATAAATGTTTGATAAACAAATGTAAGTAGTTGTGAGAAATTTGGGTTTGAAAGTTTTTGGGATAATAATTAATATTTCTCAAACATAATCAGTAAATTAAGTTACTTTTAAGAAATAAATAACAAAAACAAGAAAAATTTACCCACGTTTCTCCAACATAAATATTTATCGATATTTTTTAAATATCAGCATTAATAGAAATAAATTAATCAATATAATACAATTGTACAGTTACTTTCTTTGAGGTAGATAATTTTTGGAAATGTAAATTTTCAATGGTGACGAAATTCCAGTGCGAATAATATTTATGATTGATGAAACGTTGGAAGCATTTGCATCTGCTGTACATCTTCGTAACGACGTCCCCATAAATACGTCCTGCTTGATATCCGTGTACCTCTTGTGAAAAATGCATGGCAAGGTGTAGCAGCAAAGCAAAATATCGTAACGAATGTACGTGTCTTGCTTTTATCCTTTCCGTGCCCTGCCTCGACGCTTTGAAATAACATGAAACTACTCGGCTTGTCTTATCCTATCGAAATAACACGACGCAAACCTGTACTTTCTTTGACAAGGACTGGCGTCGACGTAAAACGAGAACGACCGTGTTATGGAAAAGAAAAAATGAAATATAACCGATATATAAATATATAAACGCGTAAAGAATTGAAAGCGAGAAAATAAAAAGTACGTGTTGTTGGATTGTAACCAAATATAACCAGTTTGTTCACCGTCTCTTCTGAAGCTTTCTCATTGTTCAATAACGTAGGAGATCGAATTAACGAACACCATAACTCCAAAACCTCTTAAATTCCATTCAAAAATTATTCCTTCCCGATATAATATTATCATCGAATGCCACCTCGATTATATCAGCCAACAAATATTTATTCAAATATTTTTTAACAAATAAAAAAGCTATAACAAAAACTGTAGTTCAAGAATTTTTATTTTCATGTTTGCTTTCATTTTCATTAAATTTTTGGCCATGAAAAAATGGATTTCCATTTTGAATTGAACGACGGTTTGAAAATTTCTTTTTTTTTTTTCTTCAGACATCTGATGGTTTCTTCTACGTTAATTTTTTGTTTGGTTTCTTTAACATTTTTATGTTTTCTTTATAGATTTGGAATTTTCTTTTTTATTCCTGCTCGATTTTTATTACTATTTTGATATCTCGTGTTCATTTGGTTCACATCTTCCCTCGTGTATCCTCATTTCTTTTAACAATTCAATATTGTTCGTTTTTACTCTATATTTACTGCTCCACTATTTTGCCCTTACACAACCTATACAGAGGCTACCCAGTTTTTAAACGTGCTCACTGTAAAAAAGAAGTCTTCTATTTTTACAGCCCTCCAGTGTGTAAATGGTGCAGACACTTTTTGCAGGTTACAAAGTACGTAATCGATATTATGAATAAACAGCACATGTACGTTTGTTATTTCTGTAAACTTTAATCGTGTTCGTGTCAAGCTGTACACCTGAGGCGTTACAATACCAATGGTCTCTCCCCGGATGGCAACACGTGTTCACATTACACGTTATCAGTAATTGACAAAGAAACCAAGCCTGAAATGAGATTGATGTTTTATTGACATTTCGTATTGGATTTTCCTGGTGACCAGTAAAAGAATATTGTATTTCTATTCGTTTTTGAAATTTCGCCACTTTACTTTCGATCGACGAATGAAAATCGGTCACCCGAAACGTAGCTTTGAAGCTTCCTATTGTTCGATTTTTTTTTTTGGAAACTGCTTTTTATTGTGGGTTTTAAAGCTTTCGACCAAACAATAAAAAGGGATGGGGAGATTCGAGGATTTAGCGTGGAAGCATTGTGAATGCGAGGGTCCTGTTCTGTGAGTAATGTATCGTGGTATTGGCTCGACGCAGAGTGTAGGGTGGGGTTAATGAAATCGAAGACCTGGATTGGACAAAAATTGCAATTAACTAAGATATTTATCGGTCAAATTTGTATGTACGTGCTACTTTCGCGATCAAATTATAAATTTTGCTTTATTAAAAATAAGTAACGACAGTCGTTGTTTAATAAATTGTATAAAGTTTTGGAAGTTAGAACGACGCTAGTAATTGAAAGAAAAAAGTAGACATCGAGATTTAAGTTTTAATTTCGATGCTATTCCTCTACAGTATTGGGCCGGAGCTTTTTGTATTATGGGAAAGTACTTGTGAATTGAGACCTTTATGTTTTTAATTTTTAAATAATAAAATTTAATGTAATAATAATATTTTGGAAAAGAAACGTTTTTAAGAATTTTGATAATTTTTTAATATCCATCCAGGGATACCTCAATTGCGTTTAATTATGTTTTTTGATGAACAAAATTACAAGTGAACAAAAATATACATTTTCGTTCGCTCGTTAATTATTATGCATTTTTATTATTAATATTGACGAAACACATAAAAAACTCGGCAAAGGCGAATTAAAAAAATGTGTGCTTTTGTTTTTGTTTGCATTGGATCCCCTGCGTCGTTTTTTAATTCTCTAGCGATAATGCGGTGACAAACACGTAAACGAAGGTAAGCACACATGAAGGGACGGAAAGCTCGCGCTAGAGCTTGCACCGTGCGCGATTTCTTATCTGCAAAAAAGCGTTGGGTAATTAGGCAGCACGAAAAAAAAAATAAAACCTCGCTTTCTCTAACGAACAGCAAATGTTCCCAACGTAAGGTATAAACAAACCGGAAAAAGGATGAAACGTTCGCACCAATGTAAAAAGAACGAAAAATAATTAAACACATTCCCGTAGTTTTACTCATTCGCAATTGGGTAAAACATTAGCTGGTGGAGCTTGGTTCGTACCATTTAATTAGTAAAATAGAAAATCCGGTTTAGCGATATTGATATACAGTGGTAGAAAATTTTCAATTTTCAGTGGAGCAAACAAAATATTTATTTATTTGTGTTAATTAAACAAACAGTATTTATGTTTGCGTACCGTTAATAATTTGATGAACTCCTGCGAGAGCCACCGGAACTACAGGAAAATATTCTTCAAAAAAAAAAAAACAATTTTCTGTTAGGGATATTGATTTTTAAAAATGCATTTTTGGATAATTCCCTCGAAAAAAGTTTTTTTTTTTAATTGAATTATTGGGAAATTTTTTCGAAAAAAATACAATTTTCTTTTGAAAAAACTAATTTAAAAAAATGTGAATTTTAAACAAAGTGAAAAAGGTAAAAGTTAAAAAAAAACGTTTTACCAATATTATCCACTCGTCCGTTTCCATTCGGTAGGATTCGGAAGATTTTTCATATTTCAGTGGTGCCTCGTACTAGCATATTTGAGGTACACGAGAAGCTCGTCAATTTTCGATGATACGCGAGTAAGCACGTGATCACGGTTGTACGGTAGTGTGCAGCATTAATTTTTAACTTACCTGGCATTCGTATGTACCATTGTCCCTCTCTTGAACGTATTTGATCTGAAGTGTCCAGTCGTCGGAGCCTTCGGGATGCAAAGCCTGGAATCTCTCGTCATTTGTGTACGTGAACAGGGAACTTGTCAGTACGTGCCAATCGCGTCGACGAATCCAGGATATCTAGCCAAACAAGTCGATAAAAACAAATAGAAATAAAAATAGAAAATCGATGTACAGTATGAGCGAGTGTAATGATATAATTCCATGATATTAAATAATGTCATTGATATAACTTATAATACAGGGTGGACTTGATATAACTTGATATAACTTGGCCACCGCTAATATTTCGAAGTGACAAAAAAAAATTTCGGAATTTCATAGTTTTCGCGTTTTCAAAGTCATCAGCGTTTTTTTCATCAAGTCTATCAAAAAATCGAGAATCAAGGGGGTAAAATCTTGATTATAATTCGAGATGGGCTAGTTCGTTTTTTTTCATGATAAGAACGAAATAATTAAAATTGCTACTCAGCTCGTTGTCTATAAATTCAGAATGGCGTTTTCCATTGTTTCAAAACAATTGTTTCTTAAAAGGTTGGAAAGTATTTTAACAAAAACGTCGAAATCCACGCAAATGGAATCAGGGGTCAAAGCTAGTTACCCGATATTGCAGTAATATGAAAACTGAGTGGAAAGAAACTTGTTCAAGCGAAAAGTACTCGTTATACATTTATTGTATAATTTTGAGGACTTATTTGGTGCACGGTGGGCTCTTATTTTTATCAGTCAATGTATGCACACTAACAGATGCACACTTTCAAATATACGTTTATGAAGTATGTCAGGCGTATAGCTCGGGATCTGTCGTCATATGCAGGGATTGGTTTTCCAATAGAGTATAGTAGTATCCGAGCGAAGAATACGCGCGCTATGTATCAAATTTCACGGAATACAAAGGACGTAACCCATAAGGATTGTGCATGGGAGCTTTACGTGGATTACGCCGTTTTTTTCATCTGTAAATCATACAGACACATACATTCGTAGGTGAAGTTATATAGTAGGTTATATCGTGAGTGAGGTTATATAACGCTATGTTGTATAGTAGGATGTGATGGTAGTAGTAAGGGTAGCGAGAGAATAAAACGGATCGTTCCTGCAGGGTCATGTGACCCTTCTGGGAAAATCTATTCCATTATATGTATATAGGAAAGAGACAGGTCCAAAAGAGAATGTGCTATAGGTGGTCATCTTGCCTTTTCAAAAGTATGCATTTTTTTCACCCTAGCAGCCATGATATAGACAATAGGGAAAAAAATCTACAAACAAAAAATAATAAAGGGACATTTGAACACAGTAATGATAAATGATCATTTTATCCTGCGCCTCCACCATTTATGATTCACTAGACCAAGTTTGAACACCCTGTGTAAAACAATGGCTTGGCAATGTCTATAAATTTTAATGAAAACGTAATTGTTTTCGTAGTTTGAAAAATCGCGATTGTTTCCAAACTATAGACTTATTTATTGAAATAAATTGACCGTGTACGTATTTTCGAAGAAGCAATACGGCTTCATCCACATTTTCCTTCAGACCATTCAGTCTCGAATACCTTGTGTCCTTTTTATGGGAACACAACGTTTTTTCTTTTTTTTTTTTTTTTCAAATTATGATGCAAGGCCCTTAATTGGGTTCGAAGATAAAAATTGATGTTTCTATGATAATTTTAATGTTAATACTGTGGTAATTCTGATTAGCGATCTCATGAAGAATGAATGAATTAATCAAGAGAGTTCGTGATACCCCTTAAAATCGTTTTTGTTATTTATGTGAAGTTTGAGAAGAGGCAATATAGTTGGTTGTTTCATATTTCTTTTTGGACCGCTCTACATACAACGACGTATGAATATCCGTTTGTTTTAGAATTTCGGGAGAAAAAGTGATACTGGCACTGCTATTGGTAGTGGTGCATGAATATTCGTGCCACATTCGAGAAAAGTTGGGCTTTCAATTCTACCATCACCGCCACGCCTTTCCAAACGTACCGTGTACCCAAAAATAATTACTAGGGGCGGTAATCCCATTTGTCACACTCGCCATCCTCACCAGCCCTCACAAGAAAACGTCACGGGGTGTCCCCCTCCCATTGCGATAAAATTTGGCATCGTAGAGTGAGTACAAATTAAAAATACTTTGTATATGTCATACTTCTTTTTTCATCGTTATAATCCCATTTTTAATCATTGAAAATTCGTTTAATGTGTAACATTTTTTCGTAGCAACGTTTTCCTATTTTTAAGAAGTGAAAGTCACCCTAAAAAGCAGGACTGTATTTCGTTTTTCACCGATAACTTTCGTACAGAATGAGATACGAAAAAAGTCAAATTGCCAAAATCTTTAGTTTTTCATGTTCTTTAAATTAGCGTTGAGAACGTTACGGATAACAACAAATTTCATAATGTTTATTGCACCAACGTATTTTTTTAATTGTGTATCTTCGAGAATTTTTACCCGGCTGAGATGTAAATTTGCACATGTGTAGATGATGGAAAAATAGCGAATACGTATTTTTTTGATTTTTAAAAATCTTATATTTAAGGGCCACAAGATCTTTCCGATTTTTTAGCAGGAACGTGTATTCCACTACCGTTGCTTCGTTTTAGTCCTGATATTTGATTGCATCTTTTCGAAGAATATCCACGTACGATTTGATTAATGAATATCCAGGTCGATAAGAACCGTTGAAGCAGAAGTCTGAAGCTAATATATAAATTACGTTTCCCATATTTGAATTCCTTTTTTTTACTGATCAAATAGAGCTTGTCGCATTAATCGAGGGCGCAAGTTCGAATAATTTCAATTATCGTTTCTTCTGCTATTCGATGCTAATTCCACAGGATGCTTGCACCTTTGTTCGCTGATTCCAGGTCTTTTTTTTCGCTACGTTGTTATGTTAATTCGGGACGTAAATACACCATTCACGAGACGGAGACGAGAGGAGCAGACAATACGTATATAGCCAGCAGGAATTCGTTCAATCTCCACCGCAGGCCTGTGGCATTACTGTTCATTTGAATAAATAATTGTCCGGATCATCCACGATAATGAATCGCGCTGTTAAAAAGGTCGATGGTAATTGAACCTTAAATGAAAAATGGGGCTGTTTGTAAGACTTGGGATTTTCGAGATTCGCGTGTACAACGATGATGATGATGACGAAGTTTTGAAGTCTCGAATCGGAAAAAGTTAGGAGTTTAAAAACTTTTCATTTTGACCGTATAATCGAACACCGCTCGCGAAAGCCTGTTTTGGGGAAAAAAATCGTGCCAAGGATCAATCAGACTTCAGCCCGGAGTGTGCAAATAACTTTCGGCCCTCGATGCACGAGTATTCGAATCGTATAACTTTGCTCTCAGATTCGTTTTTCCATTACGCTAAGCGCGAAAACGAAATATTTGGAAAACGAGAATGTCCAACTTTCTGTATCACGGAAACAGGATAATGAAGGTGGACTCGATGTTTCTTTTCACTCGCAATACCTAGATTGATTCTAATGATCGAAGTTTCACGATCAAGGGTTGCGCTTTTGCAAAGATCCATGCTGATTAAAATGTTCTCAGATATTTTTGATGATGAACGGAAACTGTTTCTCAGAAATGTCTGCTTCCCACATTTTAAATTCGAGATCATTGAACATTCTCTCTGATAGGAGAAATTAAACAACGAAACAATTTTTTAAATATTGACATTGCATTTTTTTCAATTATAATATAACTACTTTTTAAAATCTTGACGTCGACATTTCGGAAAAAATACACTTCGTCACTTGATATATTTAATTTTTTTAATATTATATTTTTATTATAAAAAAATACTTTATTATTCTAATTATTTATTCATTTTATTATCCAGAGCAGAATTGTGATGGAATTATTCGATTCCTATTTTCTCTTATTTCTGTATTGATAAAGTACTCGAAAACTGTTTCACGATAAATATAGTGATTAACAAGACTCCACAGTTTATCAATTTATTTAGTCCATTTTTTTTTAAATGTTTCTTTGATTGCTCATTATACATATTAATTAAGGCACCGTTTCAATCGACGATCGCTGAAATTCATAATTCGTTTATCCGGGAATTTATTCGATGTAATATTTCCACTAACAGTAATACAATCAAGATCGCTTACATAATTTAGTTTCACATTTAGCATCGAATTTAAAGGGGACTCGCAGTATTATTCATAGCTATACCATTTTTTGTACCGATCATTAAAAATATCATCAAATATTAAGATGAATCGATTACACAAATCGTTTCATAATTTCGACGATCGAAATTTTTTTTTACGTCAGCAATACGTATTGGATACAAAAAGAAAGTCCAAAAGAGGGGAAAACATTTTGAAAAAGGATAAATCGTATGATTATTTTCCTACTAATGGCGCAAATTAATTTATCCGTTAATAATTTCCGAAATATATATTTTTCGAATTACCATTATAACTGTTTGTGTGTACGAATACAAATGTGTGCACGTATATTGAAGGAATATTGGTATCGACGGGAATGTTTTCGACCTATTTTGCCTGGAAAGAAGAATAGATTGCGAGTAAAACCTCTGAATAATTACATTACGGGGATATTGGATATTCCATGTTCCGGTATTGTATATTCGGGGATAACGATGACACACCACGTCACGAATACATTATTCGCTCGATCGATATCGTTGTAGTATTTGAATCAAATTTATGCTGTGTGGTAAAATCCAGTGAAAAAAATTAATCACCCCAATTTACGTTCATGTATGAAAGAAAAGTTTTACATCGGTAAATCATGGCTGAGAGGACCGATACTGAAGTCTTTGCGACTCAGGTGTACGGTGTACAGTTGCAATCATCGTTTCTCATAAGAATCGTTTCTGCACCAAACTGTGGAATATTGCTAACTTCTCAACTGGTATAAATCGCCGAAAAACTATTTATTTTTATTTACTCCTCGAATAACTTTTGTAGACTTTGGTATCTTTGCCAAAGAACCATCAAGGGTATCCCATTAAGTTTTGTTTTTATATGTTTGTTCACAAATATGTCGAAATATCTATAATTCTAATTAATAAAGTCTTAATCTAATTGGAATTTCATTAATACTTAAAGCGTAAAATTAGCCTCATTTAATTCGGTCTAATTTTAATTAGATAAATTTGATGCTAATAAGATCAGCCTGAATAAAATCAGAACTACAATTATAATTAAATTCATGAAAAATCAACTTCAAATTCAAATTCCAAAATTCAATTCTGCTGCTTCTAAACTGATTTTATAAATAAATTTCCTTACCTTTAAATATTGTCAAATTCGAGTCCAGTTTTTTGACTAAAGTTACAGCAATTATAGGTTTCTCGTGATTTCATAATCATTGCCAATATTATGGAAAATCTCGTGATCTGAATTCTGCAAGCTCCTTTCAAGCTCTTCAGCTAATAGCGATATGTTGATAGCGCTTACGTCATCTGGAGCCATGGCTCAGATCCAAGTAAACCCAAACAATACCATGACGTTCTTCAGCCTTTCTCAACTCGCAGCACTCGAATATTAAATTCGTAATGTCAACTGGCTCTATTGGATGGAATCTCATTCCATTCGATTCGGGAATCTACCAATCTGGAGCCATCGAACAGCTATTATTCTAGGCAACACCAATCAGCCTGGAATATCCAAAAGCATTCGGGCAATCCAAACACAGGCGGAGAGTCTAATGTTAATGCTATTTTACACATCGTTCTTTTGGTTTATTGCTTGACCAGCTGATAAATTAAAATCATCCGATTGGATGGTGCAGTGATTTAGAACGATGACTGACGAAAGCGTGGAAGTTAATGTCGTGATGGAGAACAAAAATTTAATATTTAAACAAACCTTTGAACTTTAAATATAAAAAAAATATTTTTTGTTTCTAACTTAGTAAATAAATAAATGAATTCTCAAAGCTTTGTATACTTTTTTTTATTAACAGAAATTCTATAAATCGTAAATTTGATACTTTGAAAGAAACCTTTTTTTTTTAAAGTGAAAATTTGAAGGTGTATTTAAATATCAAATATTGTTTCCCCTCATGAAATTAATAATTTTATTGGAGGGGTAGATGTTAGTTAATTTTATGACGGGAATTTCATTACGAAAATGTTGATTAATTTTATCACAAAGGATTGACTTTCGTCAACATTCATACTCTCTATAATAAAATTGATCGACGTGTTTGTAATTACACTGAAAGCTGCAAATAGAGATTTAAAATAAAAATAAGACTTCAGTACTTATTCGTAGCCAATTAAATGAATGAAACGATCCTGGCTCTTAGCGGGTGAAAGAAAATTCATTCGTTATCGTTGACAACAAATACACATGATCAATTTTCTTCGGTCACTGTCGAAGAATAATCACGAGATCGCGATGCTCAGTTTCGCATGCGCGAGTGGGAATTTAGTTTTTCTTCTTCGAACTCGAACCCCGATGAGATTTCGTCGATCGTCAAACACTCCGAAGGAAAGTCAAAGGGGAAAGAAAAAAGCAGAGATATAGTGAAAAAGTTTGAGTTGAAAAAGTCATCGGGGTTGCCGAAGAAGTTTCCTCGCGAACAATGGAACCCGCGCGAACACGAAACTCTTTGCAAACTTTCGTGAATAATAGGCATGTACATTTGACCGCAAGGATTTCGTGGCTTGGAGCCTGGAGAAGAAAAAACTGCAAGTAATTATTCTGGCAAATGTTTATCCTTCATATTGTTCGTTGTCTGACAACATCAAACACACACATATACCCACAGGGCGTCCGACAACACGACCTATTTTTTTGAAAAATGTATTCTAGAGGTCGTTTCAATAAAATATAGCCCCATCAACTAAGCGCTAATATTAAGTAGTTACACATAGTAACTATTGTATATTAACCTCTAGTTGATGATTTTGTGATGTTTTTACGCTATTTAGCAGTTTTGAGGATTGTCACAAAAAACAAATAATTTTTAAAAATTTCTCTACTGTGATTATTCAATTGATACTTTCTTTTGGACCCTAACAAATGAATGATAACACTTTATAATAATCAAGCACGAAATTCGGATAATCATCCATAAAACATAAATAAAACAACTGGAAATAAAAATATTTATTTATTGTTATATCTTTAATTATTATTTTCATTTATCAGTTTTCAGAAAAGTATCAATTAAATGTTAGAATAAAAGTATTAAAAAAAATGATTTAAAAATTTTTTTATTTCTAATAATCGTGAAATTTTTTTTTTAATGATAAAATCTATTGATTTATACATTTTTTTGCCAAATCGAATATTCAAAATTTGTTTGGACATACGGTACGAGTGAACGAAAATCATCTCACCTCGGCATCGGAGATCGTTCGTTCCGCCAAATTACGAACTTTGCAGTGTAGGAAGGCCGTACCTCCCAACTGTACCGTGACGTTTGACACGGTATTATTGTCGTTCGCCTCGTTGACTCTCTGTAGCTCATCTAAATTACTGTACCATAGTGCTCGCCAGTCCGATGGTATGTTGTACGAGCCTCGACGATCTGGGAACAAACGATTGTGGAAATTGAATTTTCGAAACTGAATATATTATTTATTTGTTTGAATGATTATTTTTATGATCTATTTTTCATTTAATATAATTTATTTTCTTTTAATATTATTTATATATTAATATTGCTTTGACTTTACTCAGTTTATTGTTATTTAAGAGGTAATATTAGTTGATAGGTACTTTTTCTGTTTGCTGATAAATATATTGAGTTTTCCAATGATTGCTCATTGATTCAACGTTAAATTACATTTCTCATTAATGAATCAATAAACTTTTGACTCTTTCATATATTTTATTAACATAGTGAACTTTGTTAACACGTAAAACTACCGAATTATCAACTAAAAAATTCATGTATCAGAGAAATATCATTCATCAAATTTTCAAAAATTTTGGTAATTCTTTTTTTTCAATATCCATCGAATAACACCCAGTTCATAATCGTGAAAGCTACATTGTCAAAAACGAGGAACGTCGTTAGAAATATTTTCACAGCCTACAAAGTTCTGGATGATTACATATTTTTCCAGTATCTAATTTCACTCACTCGTTCGCCTCACCTTCCTTGACAAATTTTCTTTTTCTCACAAGATGAAAAAGCTAATAAAAAAAAAGGAAAGAAAGTGCACGATTGCACTGTAATGACGTAGGTCGCCCTAAGAGAAAAAGAATTCTTCCTTTACATCCCAGTTTCTCGAGAATCGTCGATTGTACGAAATCGAAGAAGTGGCTTCGGGGCGGAGAGCGGGAGGAGGAGGTGGCTAGGAGGTTATCGCCTCTCGCTCCTCGCATTTTTTTTTCTCTTTCCGATGAACGGAAAAAAGGTGGTAGCAGGAGAACTCAGTGAAACCGAGTAGAAGTATCGGAAATTATATTGAATTTTTGAATATATCATCCGAATAAAATATGAGTTATATGCGCTCCATTGGTGCGTAAGCGTAATACTTTTTCATATTTCCTTTCTCATCGGAAGGAAATGCGTTGATAAGATTGTGGGTCTTCTGGCAATATTTCTCAGCGATATTTTCTCGTGGTCTCTCTAACCTGAATGATGTTTTTTCGTCGTTTTACCTCGCTTCGTTCGGAGCTCGTATTCATTTGGAGCACATTGATAACATCAATCTTTTTTTATTCCTGTAAAAGTGGTCTCCGTTTGTTTCCTCGAGATCTTCGTTTGAAACGCTGCCTCCTCTATTCGTGGAAACTTTTTTGACGATACCAGCTTTTCTTTTCTGCCACACACGTGTTACGACTCTACTTCCAGCTCTATAGGGAATTCTGGAAGCGTCGGAATTCCCTAGAGAGCCTATGGGGTTCACGAACACTTTATAACGTTTGAACAAGGTCGCAGGAGAAGTGTAAAACACCTTAAGGAATTGTAAAACTTCGAGGTGGAAAAAAAAATATCTTTCCTTTTTGGAGTGATGGTTTATTTATACTTTCTAGAATGTCAGTATACAATTTTTAAATTTAGTTTCAATTTATAAAATTAGTATTAAAATTTCGACACGTTGTAGAGTTATATTATTTTTGTTCTTCGTCCTAGAAAACTTTAGCCTTTAGCTTTTATTAAACATTTTTTATAACCGTTACGTTTTTCGCGGTTAATGAAAATCGAGCAGCGTTTTGTCTATCCTTTTTGTCAAAGTTTAACGGGCTCGAATAAATTTCGGTGAAATTCGATGTACAAACGATACCGAGGTTATTCGTCGTTTCGCGTTCACTCTAATATCTGTGACATATTGCTGCACGAATATATCGCGGCAAAGCTTTGGGTGCGCACAAGTTTGCGAAAGAGCGGAAGAGCGAGAGGAAGGAAGAGTTTCAACAACGCTGGATGAAATTCAAACTTTGGTGAGGCGTCGACAATTTCATGTCTGCTATACGGCGAAATAGTGGCAAAGTGCGAATACACACGTATAGTTTAACCGCAATAAAGCTCTTGTCGGGTCTTCGACCCTCATCCACCTCTCGTGGCGTTTCCTGTCGTTTTCTGGTCCCGTTTACGTGACACGCGCCTGTGCGATTGCGCTGCTTCCGATCGAGCGAACGTACAAATTCATTTTCTCTCTCATCCCTAGCCCGGCCAAATCGCCACGAAACTTCGAGTGCTTCTTGAGCATCCAGGAGGGAGCGAGGCTTTTGCATGCGCAGCCCCGGAGCATCAGGTGCAAAATTTATATCGAGTCAACCCCTTTCTATGGGGCTTTTCTTGAAGATCTTAAGGACGATGTTCCGAGTTTCGCCTACGCACTTACTCTCGATCGAGCTGTAATTTTTGACAGTTCTTCCTTTTAATATTAACCCCGAAAAAGGTTTTGGACGGCAAGAGCTAGTTCTCGAAACATCGAAATGTATCGCTTTTTAATACAGTAAACAAACCCAAACGGATTCGGAAAAACCTAAGCAAAGCCAAATGTATCCAGTCAAACCCAAACAAACCCAAATGGATCTGGGCAAACGCAAATGGATTCGGAAGAACCCAAGCTAACCCAAAAAAACCCAGACAAATTCGAACAAACCCAAATTTATCCAGTCGAATCGTAAAGTGTAATACTTATTGTCAACTCTGAGTTCTATAACCGAGAGCAGAATACGAATGGTAGCTTCTACAAAAAGCTATACTTCAGTTATTCGTGATGTTTATTTATTTCCAATGTTGCTTCATATTTCAAGATTTTACAATCCCACCTCCGACTCTCAAAACTAGTGTCTTTCCCATGCATCCAGTTTATGACGGACCTCCAACGTTGTTGTCCACCACGGATATTTCCCATTTGCAATTCCGTATTCCCAATCCCAATTGCAATTGCGTATTGCTTTTGCACGAGAAAGAGGATAAATTGTGGGAAAATCTGTACTAGGCACACAGGCAGTTCTATTTTCACTGTGGTTCACTGTTGGTGCGATCAGAAACTTGGTAAAATTACTTTCCAGTTGGTAGCTCGATGCGGGACCCAGCGCACGGTCACCCATCAAAGTATTGATTCAGCCGCTAACCCGGCTAACTCCGGAAGTTCGCTGTGGTTGCACAGCGAACGTGCGTTTCCTGCGAGACTGTTATTTTCTAGAAAAATATTTTCTCATTACTCTTCGAGCGCGGTCGTTGCTTTACTACGGCAGTCTACTAACTTCGTCGTTCCACGACCCCGTTGCTTATTTCTTGAAAGCACCATTGAGAGACAATATAAACCCAATAGCTTGGGGTATTTTTAAAGACTTGGCGAATCACCAGGTTGTCGACTGGGAGACTCCCTGGGACGGAAGGAAAAACGATCTAGGTAGTTCGAAATGAACATAGGCGGAGAAATCAGGAGCAAGATGAATACGTTGGGTTGCGAAGAACTGATTCAGTGTAAAAGTGTCAGGATGGAAGCTCTGATCTAAAGTTACGAAACAATAAAGATTTTTTTTATTGACACATCAAATTTTTTGTCAACTTTACCTTCGGTTCGGTGGATTCGATTTAGTGATATAGATGAGGGGCAACTAAGTAAAGATACGAGAAGTGCTAGCTATCGGTATATTGAAAAAAGTTTATCAGAAATGTTTAAGGTTATTGGGTGTTCAAGGTTATTGATTTATCGTCGAATCGTTGATCCTCTAATAAGACAAGATGTAAACAACGCTGCATTGATAAATTCAATTGATTCAGTTGATTATTTATTACTTAAAAGAGAATACCAAAATTGCTTGTCACCCTCAGCGTGGTCAGATTTTCCGAGGTACCCCATTTCCATAACTACAAATTCGTATATGTCTCGATAACGCGATCAACTCGATATGGAATGATCCATACTTAGCTATGTCCAGTCGTTAGAACAACTCGAAATTTCAATCCGGCCATTGTACAGTCACAATTGAGAGTTTTCACATTTGGTCTCTATACGTATATGCACGTCCGTCACTTAGACATGTCTCACAGCACGGGCGTTCTTTCCGGTGCTGGTCCCCTGCATATCTGCATTTAGTTTGCATTGTCAATGGGGGTTTTCAACTCGAGACTACGATGGTACGCTGTTCGTTACGACGAAGCAAAATGTTCTCAGTGGCGAAGAAGGAAGAGGAAGAGGAACGGAGAACAAGGGTTAGGGGGGGGGGGGCTTATGGTATCCAACTCGTTCTTCGAGGGCACTAAAAAGCCAAACTCTCCCACAACACTCATTTTCGTAAGTTCCAGTCTCCCAGTTGACTTTCTCATGAAGTTATTTTTTATTGAACGTCCGATCGTGGAGGTCGTCAAATCCTGCAGCAAGCTATCATTCTATCTTGAGAAAGTGCCCCTATTGGGCTCACCTTTTCAACGAGTTTAACGACAATCTGACATTTCCGTTTTCCCGAGGTTTTCCGTTTTTCATTCTCTCGTAGACTCGAGACGACTTTGAATGTTTAATGTCATCACGAATTTTTTGATACAATACCAGTGAGACTGTTGACATTTGACCGGTACGGTCCAATATCTATGGATAAGTTTGCTCTCGTCAATAGTGGCTTTGCCTTTTAGCTATTTTCGATACGATACTTCAAGTTCGATAAACGAGTTCAATCGCTTTCGTGCTTTCGTTCTCCACTACTTCAACGATTCAACGGTTCTACATGGTGCTTTTTTTACTTTCTCAATGGTTATATTATCGTTGAAATACTTCTATACCCCCTTAAGGAATTATCGTTTGGAATGCTTGAAATCAGGCATATTTGGAATTTGGACCATTTGAAATTTGGGATACTTGAAATGTTGAAACAATTGAATTTTGGAACGCTTCAAATTTTGAATGCTTGATATTTGGTAAACTTAAAATTTCAAATGCTCGAAACTCGCAATACTCAAAATTTGAAATCCTTGAAGTTTGGAATGCTTGAAATTTTGTATGCTTGATATTTGGTAAACTTAAAATACGGGATGCTTGAAATTCCGTAAACCTAAAAGTTGGGTTCCTTGAAATTTGAAATCCTTGAAATATGGATTGCCTGACATTTGAAATCCTTGAAATTTAGTCTTCTTAAAACTCGTAAGAATTCCAAATTTTTGACTGCTTCGAATTACGCAGGCTTGAAACGCCATAGTCGAATTTAATTATTTTCTCATTTCCTTTTCGAAGATAGGCAAAAAATGGTAACGGTTGAACTGTTGATCAACTGCAATTTATCCAAGTTCAGAAATTGTTGCGTAAAAAAGTTGAGCGATAGAGAGGAGTGGATGTAGGAATGGACGAACGGTTATAAACAAGGGGTACAACAATAATGATGAATATACGGGTTGAATTGTTGTCTCTGCCACTTATCGTTAACGAGCATTCATTAATCATTTACGGTGTACGGGTGGCCTGGCTGAACGGGCCTAGGTATATGATACAGCTGCTGCTTCTCCGGTCCCTCCTAATGTTAATTTTTAATTGGCTCGTTTGCGCCGCGACCCACGCTATCAGACGCAACCTTTTTTGCAACATGCAAGAAAGAGAAAAGCGTCGTAAAAAAAGCAACGGTGAAAACTTTGTAGATAAAGCAATGTTGGCGATCAAGTTTATAATAGGGAATAACGATAGCTTCCAGAGCTATAGGTATCTCCAATTCGAAAACGACTTTCCGGTTGCAATTTCACACTCAGAGGCAGCTGGACCAGATTCCTTTTCCAATTTCAATTATCCTTAAAATCACAAATATTCAGTCGGATATTTGTGATTTTATGATTTCAATTTATACCAGGTATTTCCGAATTCATAATTGTCCGGAAACCCCTTTTCGAAGGGGGCCAAAGTAATTTTATTCTGTTTTTTAAAAGCTTGGTATTTGCTCAATAATTCCGGGAATCCATGCTCCTAGATATGATATTTAAGGGCCCAGGCTATATTCACAGTCAGCTGGCGATTCAGCGCAGGGGCATTCAAATATTGGTCCAGAGCAACGATATGCTTAAAACCGGAAATTGTGCGCCCACTGATATTAGCCTTTAGCATTTGCTATGAAAATTCCTCAGTCATTGTTCCAACGATTCATGATTCACAAATTTTCTGCACAATGAACGCTGTTTTCAATAAAAACAATATTGAAAATTGATAAAAGCGACTTTCAAAAAAAGTACAATAAAATAAAACGAATGAAGAAAATGTATTATTTGAATTATGATGTCTTAGAAGAATACATATAAATTGTATTACTTGGAAATGTTTATTTATTCAAATTTATAATATTGAATTATTTAAAAAATGATCAATGATTGTTCCAAATATTTGGGATTCACGAATTAAGGGAACAGTAATTTATGTATATAATAAAATTAACTTTCAAAACCCTATCAAGTCGACTTCTAAAAAATACATTAAAAAGTAAAAAAATAAATGAAATTTTTCGATTTAAAGTACCAAATTAATACACAAACGTATCTAGACCCTCTTTCATTCAAACTCAGACAAAAATGGTGTAGCGAGATAAAGAAAAACGTATATCAAAGCTGAATAAACAAGTTCTAGAACTTCTTTTTTGGAAGGTTAACAAAAAATCTTTATCAATCTTTGAATTACGAATGAGTTTTCCATGATCACGTTTAGAATGATCAAAATTTCAATATTTAAGGTTTCAATTAAATGGTTGAACAGGAAGCTGAACGGGAAGCTCCGATAGGCCGTCTTCTTCAATGTTCAAGTCTTCAATAATGCGAGTTTGCAATGATCGATGAATAAATGAATTTGTTTAACTGCAAGAGAAAATTGGAGAGATATTTATCCAAGCGTGTTTAGTCAGTTGGGTCGTTAATGCGACTGGTTATAATTAACCATAAATTCGAGAATAGGTGGAGGATCGTTGGGGGTAGATTGTACGAGAAAGGAAACCTAGGTAAATGGATCTTGCGGTGGAAAGTTCCCCAGAGGTTAGCTGGGAAGGTTGGAATAGCCGGGAGCACAGGTGAAACGAAAAAGAAGGGAAGGTGGCGTCACCACCGTCTCGCCGCATCGTCGTTCTCGTTGTCTACAGCGAAGTCGCTGTCCCCAGGCTTTGCTCCCCTATGAGAACACTCGAGACTGAACTTTGAGTTCTTGTGTGCTAGGCAAGAGACGTAAGTAACCTCTCTTTTGTTTTCTTCGCAGACAATGCAACCGGATACTCCGGTAATACGTGATCGAGTGTGTGTGTGTGTCTACCTTGGTGTATATTGAGATGAGCTTTCCTCGGGACTTTGAGTCCGTCCCTGTGGAAAGATTCGTGTAGTTGGCGCAGAGAAACAGAGATTGGATGAAAGAGGAAGTGGCCTAAAGAGTGGAAGAAAGAAAAAGAGGGGAAACCAGTGGGAACGAGTTGCAAGAGCTCTCGTTCATCCTACTCCTGTCCCTTTAAATCGATGGACTATATTACACGATGCCAGTCTTCCTCGAGTGATCCACAGGGTCTTTTTCATGAGCGATTTTTTTACATCGCTTTTATTCAACGCCTCCGGTGTTTTCTCAGCAAATAAAGTGACGACAAATATCGTGATTATTCTTTTGTTATGTTGGTACACGTGTCACCAATGTACGTTGAAATTATCAGCCATTTTTCATATTTATAGCCTTTTGATCGAAATAATATTGTTTTCCACGTTATAATACAATATTGTTTTCCACAATATACTTTTTGACTTGGCACTTGTCACTTGTTCACTGCGCTAATTCGTAACCTCCGTCGCTGCGATAGCCACCGTGATCTGCAGCAGGGGAAAATGTCCAAACAGTATTCTAGAATGGGTTTTTCACATTTTCTCAGTCTAATTTTCCACTTTCGGCAAAAACTCAGGCAGATTCGTAATCAGCGAAAAATTTCCGATCAAATACATCCTTTTAAAAGGTTAAAAACGGAAAAAAAAATTTTCGTCTTCCCCCGGCCACTTTTCCAGAATCTTGAAAATCACGGAATTTCAAAAGGTCGTAGGGTGAGCTCCTTATATGCTATGGACATTCATTACGAGGGTTTGGAAAAGGTTTTTGCCTAACTTAAATAATGGCGTTGG